>JAYJLX010006455.1:0-18323 GCA_036873525.1 Chalinula nematifera | reverse complement strand
TATATATATATATATATATATATTATATATATATATATTATATAGGCGGCTGCAGGGTCGGGCATAGTCGGGCAATGCCCGACCTAAGACGTCCAACTCAAATAATTTTCTAACCACAAGCAGTCTTTTTTTGCTGACTTTTGTTGCAGATCAAAGAGTAGCAAGGGTCAGGATGGACAAATTTCACCTTAATTCAGTATAAACCGTTCAAAATCGAAATATCAACCATAACTCAGGTTTCTCAAGCTATATATAAAATGCACGCGATTAAAAGTGGGTGTGGTCAAAATCAGCGCGCGCTTCGCGCGCAAATAGAATTGCTCAACTGGTGTTGAAATTCTGCAGCCGCCCATGATACATATATATATATATATATATATATATATATATATGTATAGGTTATAACACCCCTATAAGTGGGTTTATAAATGTGATATACCGCGAATAGGGTATTTTATGTCATGTCTCTCTGTGTATGTCACCCAGAAACCCTGTGACAGGCATATATAAATATATATATATATATATATATATATATATATAATATATATATATATAGTATTATATATACATAAATTTGTCATGTCTGCGGTAAAATTCAAAAGAGCCGACTGGGATGTATATGCAATATATTCCTGTCCCCGGGACTATATATCACTTTGATGTTTGCACTGCTTAGGGTTAACACATACAACACGAAAGAAGTTCTCAATGGATGTCCAGAAATCGTATTATTAGGGACATGTAATTTTCATTGTGTAATGCTGATTGACTGATAATCACCTTGGTATTTCATTAACATTTCTTAATAAATAGCAAACAAAGCACATTTGACTGGAATTATTGAATTTACTGATAAAAGACATGATAAAAAAGGATGGATGTTACCTTGGAAGCTATCATTTTTAGTTTTTGAGTTACGGCTGTGTGAAGTCCTACTACACACACCATACCCCTATCAGCTGTGCACCGCTAGTTATATATATGACTCATGGGAATAGCTATAGCAACAATGTATAGTGTACATCAGAGCAGGCATTTACCTACATGAATATATAATTGTGCAGTTAATCAAACCTATCCTTTGCAAAGCTATATAAGGACAGAAAACAAGTAGGCACTTCACACAAAACTATGTTTAATATTCTGCCATGTTTGTAATAAAGGCACTGTGCCCATATCATTGGATATTTATACTTGTTGGCAACAAAATATAAAAACCTAACTCACGTGGCCGGCTTAAATATAACATTATAATTATGATTATATATTCATCATTTGGCAGTTGACTATTAGCTGATGGATTTCTATCGTCACACATTAGGGATGACTCGAGCTGATTCTGTGAGTTAAATAATAAGCATATCAGAGCTTTATTAATTTGAGAGAAGGTTGCAATAGTTGTTTATCGTACTCACCAGCTACATGCAATCTTTGTAAAACTTCACTGACGCGCACTATATAGTTGAGTTGATGTCGATAATTTTATGAATTAATTTGTAATGTCTTATAACCGAGTTTATGTGATACCTGGGCTAGTGGCTCAACTGTCCCACTATTACAAAAATTTATACATGTTATAATAATTGTTATTTTCTAGTTAATAGTCATAATTGTCATACTCACCCCAATCGTCTTCTCCAAATCGACTTGGAGCTTTTCATTCTCTACTGGGGTATATACGATAGGGTTGAGGTATTTCGATTGTGACATCGTCTGATATAGTGGTGGTAGCTTCCAATTCCGGCTTTACGATTGTTTTTAATGTTCCCAATACCACCTGTAGTATCTTCCATACCTCATCCTTCTCTCGGTTGTAGTTGATTTTTTATGTCGACGTATATTACCGTTGGTCACAACCACTTCGTATAGTACCTTTCCCTTTTTATGCGACCTGGAATCCATGGAGAGTAAGTACAAGCGAAAACAAGGTCACCCTCCCTGAAACTCTAGTCCTTTATCAAAATTGGACTTCTGTTGTTCCTGTGTCTTGGTGGTAAATCACAGATCAAACCGAGTCTACCGAACATTAACTCTGCAGGTGATACCCCTGTTGTGGCATGTGGGGTATTTCTATACTGCATCAGGAACTGAAACAGTTGTAATGAGGTGGTTACTTCCTTCTTTAATGAAAATTAAAAGGTTTGAACCATACGCTCGGCCAACCCGTTTGACTGTGGATAATATGGAGGAGTTACTGAATTCCATTCATTTTCATAAAGTGAGCAAATTCATTCCTGGTGAACGATGTGCCATTGTCCGATACTATTGCCTGACCGGCAAATAGTGATCGTAAATATTTGATTGTCGTTGCCGACGATGTAGACGAGACTTCCATTATCTCCACCCATTAGTATGAGCATCTACCACAACCAAGAATGTTTTATTCTTCAAGGGTCTTGCATGGTCCATATGACCAGGGGGAGCTAGGCCATTTCCATGGTTGCATAGGTACTGCTCTGGCTTCTGTTTGAAACTTGTAACAACCTTTACAGCTGCTTCTATTTCCTTGTCTGTAGTAGGCCACCAGATGTACATTATTGCTAACCCTTTCATCCTGGCCATTCCAATATGTGCTTGATGCAATTCTTCCAAGAGAGGCTTTCGCCCTGGTTCTGGTACAGTGATTCGGTTATGCCACAGTAGACAATCGTTTAGAGAAGAGAGTTCAGTTGTCTTATTGTGGTAGTGTCGTACAGATTCTGATATGTGTTCTGGCCACAAGGATAATTTGAATACCCATCGTTGGATCCTACTTGAAAGAGTTCATGTTCTTCATGAAACAATAACTTGAGTGGTCGGTTGTTCGCATACATAAGGAAATGTCTTCCAAACAGATATTCGTGGAATTTATCCACTCCAAAGACACATGCCAGTCCTTCTCCTTCTAGCTGTGAATAGTGCTTTTCTGCCGTCGTTAACGACCTTGATATGTATCCAATTGGTTTTTCCGATTCGTCAGGGTATTGATCAGAGATCACGGCTCCAATGCCATACGGGGAGGTGTCACACGCTAACACTAGTTCTTTGTCCGGGTCATAATGTACCAGAAGGTCTGATGACACTAACAGATCCTTTGACTTTTTGAACGCTTGTGCTTCTACTTTGGCCATATATTTTCTCGTCGTAACAATTGGTATAATGGGAACTGTACCTTCGATAAATTTGTGATAAACCGATGTTATCAGTCCAAGATAGGCTTTCAACTGAGATACATTGTTGGGGGTGGTGCATCATTGATCGCTGCTGTTTTTCTTGGAATAGGGTGTAACCATTCAGCACTGATAACATGGCCCAGGTATTCTACAGAATCTTGCATGAAGGAACATTTAATCTCAGTCCTGCTTCTCTCAATGTTGTGTCCAGTGTTCGTCGTCTGAGTTCTGATTTTCTTGTAACGAGGACATCGTCTAGATATACCGGTATACCATGTATCCATAACCCTTTGGAACACTGCTTGTGCCGACGAAATCCCAAACGGGGTAACTCGAATAATCCCCTGGGTGTTGATCACCGTGTACTTCCTCGTCCGATTTAATTTTTTGGTACGCCTGACTCATATCCAGCTTTGAAAACTTCTTTCCTCCACCCAGTGTAACAAATAGGTCCTGGATTTTCGGAATTGGGTGTTGGTCCAGTTTAGAGACAGGGTTTCTATGTGACCTTATATTCACCGCATAACTGGACAGACTTATCCGGCTTCAGTACTGGTGTGGCCCAATCAGATGTCTGTACTGGGTGAATGATATCGAGATTCACGAGTCACTTTAACTCTTTTTTTCTGTCTTTTCAGAACTGACCACGCTTGTCGAAATCTGACTGTTGAATTCGTAGCTTTGCTTGATATCCCTTTAGTTTCCCCTGCTCAGATTCAAACACGACCGTTAATACAGCTTGTAACTGATCTCCTGATTGGATGTTGAATATTATATGCCAATCGAGCTTCCATCCAGCTACGGCCCAATAGTGTAGGACCATCTGTTTCCACCATTACTAACGGCAGTGCACTGGTTGTGTCTTACCGTCACATCCACTGTTCCTTTCACTTTCACTTCGTCTCCAGAATATGTTTTGAGTCCGTGGCCACAGTTTCTGGAACTGTATCTTGGGCATGATTGAACATGATGCACCTGTCTCAATTTCCGTACCCCATCCAGTTTTACTGTGATCTTGGGGGAGGTGCCACAACCCATATTGTTCAAGGACATATATTGAATGGATTGTTCTGTGGTTTATCTCTTCTTAGAGGCTAATCCACACGCCTTTCGTACATGACCAGTCTTCCCAAATATCTTCACCTTACGGAATCGACAGCTGAATGACATGCACCTGTAACATGTAATGTGTTCTGCTCTACCGTGAGCCATCTTCTGCACTACCCCTTCCGACGAAGAATGGCTTGGTTGGAGCTGGTCAATGTGTGTCTTTGCATACTGATAACGATCAATAAAGCTTTATCCAGGGTAAGTGCTGTCGTTTCGGACAGTAGTCTTCATTGTGTCGGTTCATCGTTAATCCCGCATACGATTCGATCTCATAGTAGGTCGCTCAGTTTGTATCCAAAGTTGGCGATGCTTCGTAGCTCACCAACAAATGTTGCTCCACTCCGTCGTACTCTAGTATGAAATTTATAACGTTCAACGATCTCAGACATTTTGGGGTCAAAATGTTCAGACAGCTGTGCAACTAATTCGTCATACGTCTTCTCGGTGAGTGATGCTGGAGCCACCAGGCTTGTTCACGTACTGGGCCTAATCAAAGATAGCAAATGTGCTCGTTTCTTTGTAGCATCTGTTACGTTGCCGGTGCACAGAACATGTCCCTGTGTACTGTTTCCATGGCTCTGTTTTCCCGTCAAACTCTGTGAATTTCAACGATGCCATGCCTTCCACTTTTTCTCGTCGCCAGTGTAACTGAGTTTATATAACAACTTGGTCTAGTGGCCCACTATTACAAGAATCAAAACTATTTATATTGACATATCATACACTATATGTGACCAAGCATGAGACCTGTGTCGCAAAAATTGATTTCGAGTTATAATTAAAAACGGGGCGTGGTCGCGTGATTCAATGGCGGAATTTCGATTGACGGGTTGCCTTCAACGGCCTCAAACCTCAAACACTGTTCTTTCACGGTAGGCTTACAAAACTTGCTCTGCTAGCTCACAAAGGTCTGCAGAGATAAGAGATCAAGTTTCAGAAGCGGGCGCTATACGTTTGTGAAGTTGCAAGTCGATAAAGACGGACCGTCGATTGCGATCATCAAGAACGCGAACAGTTTTCGTTTTTTCAACCGTTTGTTACTCCGTAGTGCTACAACAAAATCTTTCGTATTGTATCGCATTTTAAAGAGCTTTTTCCAGTGGTATAAATAACTCGGAAAATCATTTCTGCGACACAGGTCTGGTTTTCTCATGCCCGGTCACATACTAATTTCTGAATAACTAGTTAATAGTCATAATTGTCATACTCTACATAATTGGAAATATATAAAGAATCAAACAAAGCTAATTGTTATTGTTTTATTGGATGCACCATACATGTTGGCCTCTTGAGCACATTAGTGTTATAATTGCCATTACATGTGTGCGACGTTAATCATGTCAGCATTCATAGCCTAAGCCTGAGCTTGTTTTTGCTAAGACGCATCATCTATTGCTAGTAATCCTTTGCTTACCTTGCTTGTCTGCATTTACCGTAGATTTCACTTCACTTCGAATCCGCGCGCGCGCGCCGTATCCGCCCGCGTCTCGGAAAAGCTCAGTACAGTACAACTCGCTATAGTGCTTAGCATTGTTAGCAAAGGATATAGCGCATGGTAAAATAAGTGGGTGTGATTGTGTGGGTATAGCATGTAATAAAAATGATAACTATTATTAATGAGGATAACAATCCCTTACAAATATACATACTGCCCGAGCCCGAGGGCAAAGCCTAGTCTCGCGTTGCCAAACCATCCCACTTGCTGGACGAGGGTCTGGGGATATGGACGCTTAGCTTTCGTTAAAGTGCAAGTACGGTGGTCTCAAGTACCTGTGGTTGCTTTGTGTAAACTGTAAAAATCACCTGTCGCGATCGAGTTGGTCTGCATACCTTACGGATATGCCCAGTTTTACCACAGGAGTTGCATATTATGGTGCTTGGAAAACGACGATATGCCCTCTCCACATCTGAAACAAGTGCTTGCTGACTTTTCTAGATTCAGTCACTTTTTTTTTTTTTTTGACGACTTCCTGCTTAGGAAGACTCATCCTGTTGACACTTTGACCCAATGTATGAAGCAACTTCATGTTGCAATCAGCCATCTCGAGCTCAAGAGCCAATCGCTCGAATGTGAGCTTGTCACTTGACTCCGCCAACAGCCTCTTCTAGATGGACTTATCATTAATATCATACACAATACGATCTCTCAACATGGGTTCCAGTGACTTGCTGAAGTTACAGTGTTCTGCCAATGCTCTGAGATTAGCCACGAGTGACGGTGAAAGAGACTTCTCAGCCCAGGAGACCTGTCACCTCCTCCTTCAACTGCCTCTCATCAAGTCAACCAGAGACTTCACAATCCCTTAGTCTTGATGGATTTCGTCAAGTAGAGGAACACCGAGACAACAATGTCACCACCAGTAGAGCACCTTAAATTCTTGATCACTACATTCATTGTCTGGCCAATCAAGTATTTGAAGGTATGGCAATTCTCTCCGAACTCGAAGGAACTTGGCACTCCTCCAAAGCATCGCAAATTTAAGATAGTCAGTGTCCGATCAGATTACTCTCCTGATCCTGATGGCCCCAAATATGAACAGTACTGTCGACAGAAGTCCATGTTCCTTTCTGGCAAATCGATCAGCTCAAAGGAGAATGTGATTCATTCACTGAAGTCCTGCAGTCTGGTAATGTTTCTTCAACTCTTGCAGACAATATTCACCGATTGAGAGCAGCACAAAATGAAGAGGACAACGATAACAATGAACAAGAATGTATTAATTACGATTACAGTGGAACCTTCCACTCCGGACACCTCTGAAATGCGCACACACACAGTAATGCGGCCACTTTTATTGGCACCAAATACTCGCCTCTCAATGTATAACGAGCCTCTGAAATCCGGACCCTCGATATTCCGTATTGTGGACGGACAAAATGGACCAGAACTACAACATTGCATGCTTCCATAAAATGGCCAGGGGTGTGGTTATGGGTGTGGTAATGATAAATTAACCCTTCAGCAACAATAGTTTGCAAACTACTATACCCGGAAAATGATTCGTAACTCCCTGTATTTTCAAGTAATCACTGCAACTTTGTTTTTAAGCTGGAGAGATGTTCAGTGAAGTTCAAAATATAGCGCTGGAACAAAGAAATAGTAAAATCTTGCACTATACTAATGGCAGCATCAAGCAAAGTTGAGTAAGTATACTTATTTCTTTTGTTAAAATAAACAATAAAAAGGTGGACCGTCCTCTGAAATGAGGACACCTCTGTAATCAGGACAGTTGGTGTGGGTCCCGATGGTGTCAGGATTATGGAGGTTCCACTGTATTGTATTTTACATTCCATACCAACCCTACCAGCACTCAACATACAGCAACTAAGGAATGATCTGTCATCGTAATGCTGACTTCACTACTAACCCATACTGTGATGATGATTATAATTGGTCGTCCTCCTCTGCCCAACTATCCCAACTTGAGGAGTTGCCCACATTCATCACCAGGCAACGGGAGTCAGCATAACAGCGTCCATTTACCACCACTGCTGATCCATCATGTCTTGCAGGGAAACAATTAGCCACGTACAACCTTGTGAAGAACCACTTGGAGGGTAGTGACTTTTGTATGGTAGTTTCAGGGACAGCTGGTACAGGGAAGTCATATCTCATTCACTGCCTGCGGCTGCTCCTCCAAGACAAGGTTTGAGTTGTACAGTACATCGCAAAAAACAATAGAAATTTTTCAAATCTGTGAAATGACTAACAGAACATCTTAGTTATACTAGTTGGGCGTAGCCCGACCCTTGTGTGAAACAGAGGTCGGGCTACGCCTGACTATAATTATACATGAACTGAAGCACCTAGAATCTTTTATGTGTACAGTGAACGTTAATGTAATAGTTATAATGTACTTTACGTCGCACGATCTTTTCGTGTTCGTTTCGTGGTAAAAAACGATCCAAAACAGTCATTGTTCTCTACTGTTTTATACTCAGCTGTCATAACGTTTTGTCGAAACCTTTATATTGATTGATTCAACTAAAGGTTATGACAGCTGACTATAACACAGTAGAAAACAATGGATCGTTTTACATAAAGGGTTTTTTTGCGTAGCTCCAACTGGAGTGGCAGTCGATTGCCACATCCTCCACTCTCTCCTCCACCTTCCCACTAAAGGAGAGTTCAAACACCTCGAGGGGGAACATCTGAACAAGATCCCGCTTCACTAGCTGGTATGGAGTACCTGATTATAGATGTCAATGGTGGGAAGGAAAACGTTTGGGCAAGTTGATCGTCGATTACGTCAAGTGTTTCCTCACCGATCAGATCAGGAGGATGTTCTTGTCTATTGTTCGGTTGGTCAACTCCCCCCAGTCATGGATCTACCACTGTACACCACCTCTGCCCTTTCTGATATTGGTGCCAGTGGTTATCACTCATTCACTGTGGTATTAGACCAGATCATGAGACAGGCTGGGCAGGACCCAAGTCAAATATTATTCCCTAATATCCTCCTTAGACTAAGGAATGGTGAGCTCACTGAAAACATCTCATGACCCAAATTCCTGCCAACATCACTGACATTTCTGTCTTCGATTACACCCACTGTCTGCAGTTGAGGCTGTAGTGGAACATAATGTCAGTAATCTCCATGCCTGTGGTCAACCTGTAGCTACAATCAAAGGTGTTCACTCATGATGATGCAGAGCCCATCGTGTGTCTAGCCAAGGGTGCCTGTGTCATGTTGTCCTCCAATCTCTGGGTCGACATGGGTCTCGTTAATGGTGCCATGGGAACAGTTCATGCTACAAAGATGGTTCCTTCTCCACCAGTCCAGTGGCAGTTACTGTACTATTTGATCACTACTCTGGTCCCACCCTCCCTGATGGTACAGTACCGATCCCACCACTGCGAAGGTCTTCCGCTAGTAGCTCCTGCTCTCATTCTCAGCTGCCATTAAAGTGGTGTGACCATTCATAAATCTCAAGGTGCTTAACCTACCTCATCTACTTCAGTTAATCATCAAGGTCAATACACAATATATGTGCATGTACTGTATACTTATTTACTTCAAATGTAGACTCACTGGTAGGGTGCGTCCATCTTTTAACACAGTTAAGACACTAAAGTTTGTAACTAAAAAAGTATAAATGATATCAGCTTGCAGTAAGCTGTACTCTGGGAGGTACTCTACAATGTTTAACTATCACAGAAGTCACAGCGTATTTTATCTGTAAGTGCTAATTCGTCAAAATACGAATATTTTTAAGCGAATGGCAAAGAGCGGATTTCAAGCACTGCCCTGAGGAGGCTGAAACTTCAACTACAGTATCACAGCAGTAATAGCGAAATCTTCGTTTTAAAATATTCATGAAGATATAAACGAAAACTTGTAAAAACCATACTTTTTGTTACGAATATACACAAAAATGCTTATCTAATCGGTAAAAACGATTGAAGCCTACTGAATAAGCTCATACCTTTAGTCTTATCTGCAACAAATCCGCCTCTTTCAACATTTAAAGCCTAGTCTCTTCTTTAGCCATCTTGTCCTACAGAAAGGAAGTGAACGCCTACTTCATGAGTCTTTGAACAGTTAGACAATGTGCTGTTGTGATGTAAATAAACGAAATTAGTAGCTCCACCTGCCTAGTCTATACTTAGCTCTTAGATCAAATGTAATGAACAGCATAACAGATTTCTACTTGGACCTGTGCTGTGGTATACCCTTTCCCCCTCCATGTGATATGTTGGACAACAACACTCCTCCACCTCCACGCAATATGTTAGACTTTGACACTCCTTTTCCTTCTCCATGTGATATGTTAGACTATCCTCCATGCGATACGTCATACTACAACACTCCTCCACCTCCATACAGTATGTTAGACTATGACACTCCTTCTCCACCTCCATGTGATATGTTAGACTATGACACTCCTTCATGCGATGTGGTAGACTATGACACTCCGTCTCCATGTGATATGTCATACTACGACACTATCCACGATATGTAACAACCCCTCCAACTCCATGTTATATTCGATATTCCACCGTTGCAGCCCACATAGATTGCCCACGGTACCTGACAATGGATTGAATCACACACTGTTTCCATTTACTGACCATGCAATGCACACTTCACTCAGCACTTCATTAATACTCTATATATGCATTAGTTATTAATTTTCTTCTTTCATTATATGTGACCGTGTCTGAGAAAACCTGTTATCTGTCACAAAAATTGAATTCCAGTTATAATTAAAAACGTGGGGTGTGGTCGCGTATTTCAATGGATGAATTCTCGATCGACGTTGGAGGCCTGTAACTCTATGCTTTGCAAACATATGCTTACAAAACTTGGTCTACTATCTCTCAAAGGTCGGTAGAGGTATGTTATGAAGTTTCAGTAACATATGATGCATATTAACCAAGTTGCAACTGAGTAAACACGGACCGTCGATCGCGATCGTGAAAAAAACGCGAATGGTTTTCGTTTTTTCTACCAGTCGGTTCTCTTAGGTACTTTGTCAGAATCTTTTGTATTGTAGCTCATTTGAAAGAGAATTTCTGACTCTATCCAGTGATATAAATAACTCCAAAAATATTTTTTGTGACAGATAACAGGTTTTCTCAGACACGGTCACATATTATTAGGTTTATATGAATTGAAGTTAACAGATTCTGGTGACACTCGTATATAAATAAAATCTCAAGCACTGAAAGTACAGAATATCAAATTAAAGTACAAGTACTGAAGATGAATATCAAAGCACAACTACTGAAGATAAAAGTTAATAGTATCAAGATCAAAGTACGGAAGACATTGGATCATCTAAGGGTGGCAGGGTGGGGAGCCAGTGATTACCTTAATAAGTAATATGACAAAATGTGTGTACATGTAGGGGTACATTTACGTGTATGCTACTCCCAAAATAATACTTCTAGCCTCCCTTAAATTTGGCTGATGCTTGCGAAAGTCGTCACTACTCCCAATTGAGGTGCACCCCTGGAGCTAGTCTATGGATATGGTATCCGGGTTAGAGTCATCCGAGGATGATTCAAAATGGTAGATTCTGAGCAAAGGAGTTCTCCAATCTCAGAACCTATTAATTAGTCACCACTACTTTTGGGAAGCATCCACTAAGCTGGCTCACTGTGATCTTAAACAATGGTACTCGGCCCAGGCTTTATTATGCATAACCATCTGAGGTAACGTCTGAGTTACAAATATCTCGGACTACCCTCATCAGGTACAATTCACTAAACATGTACATGCAATATTTATACCGTTGAGGCAACGCCTGAGTTACAAATATCTCGGGTCATCCTCCACGGGCCAGGTGGTTTCCTGATCAGCAATCTCTACTGGGGAGGCCTTAAGAGCAGGGCAAACCTCTCAGAGTACCGGGTTCTATTCCCCATCTCTGAGTGCAGAACTGTCGCTGAGTCCTTGATTCACGGCCAGTTATATACAAAAACACACACACACGCATACCTAAAAAACAGAAACAGACCTTAGTACAATCTCAGCCTACTTGAAGCATTGCTAAAAAGAACATTTCACTTAATAACTAATGCCACACCTCTACTACCACCACTTTTTGGCTTTTAATTTTGCAAACATGGCTGCTACAGAAAAACGTGAAATCCTACTTTTTTGTTAAAAAGAAAACAGTCCGGATATTAGTAAGTAACAAAACCACCATTTTGTTAGAGTAACTAAGAAATCTAGCTAACTATAATATTTTAAACGAATTGTTTGTTTTTACATGTGACTATTATGTATGTGTAGCATAGTGGGACGGATGAAGCGGTGAGAGTTGGGCCTGTCAAAAGCTTTTAAACCCCATTCCTGTTTCTCAAGAACAGGGCTCCTTCCCTTTATGGTTGCATTGTTTGTGTTATTGTGTACTAAGCATTTAGTATAGTGTACCAAGTTTGTTTAGTTAGCTTTTCTTGTTCTGACTGCTGGGGCTGCTTACTCGGTGCGGGGTGAGTAGACAGTAACCGACCTGCAACCCTTGGAGTCATTCACCTACGGGGCTGGGCTTCAAGTTTCACCACTGTTGTTCAGGGTGCCAATTCTAAAACACACACACACACACGCATACACTAAAAAACAGATGTTTTAAACAGACCATAGTACAATCTCAGCATACTTTAAGCATTGCTGAAAAAACATTTCAGTTAATAATTAACGCCACACCTCTAAGACACCACCACCACTTTTGGCTTTTAATTTTGCTTGAATGGCTGCCAGAGAAAAACGTGAAACATCATGCCTATTTTTTTGTTAAAAAGAAAACACTCCGGATATAGTAAGTAATAGGACCACCATTTGTTATTTTATAGTAATAATGTACAGATGTGTATTGTCCATGATGCTAATAATTTACACATTCTTTACAGATTTCTCTGGGGGTCCTTGTATGTGTGATACAATTCGAAACATGGTGTGATACATAGTGTAACGTTACACTGTTTGCAGCAATATGTTGATGTCTTTCGTCCTTTTCCTTTCTTATTACACATTGGCGCTGGCATTTCAGTCCATTGGATCGTCTTGGCAACTCGTTTGGAAAATGACAACCTGTTAGACAATTGACTGTAACTTCGGCTGTGGCTGCTTCTGGAGGTAGATCAGTGCCTGCATCAAGAAGTAAGGCATTTGCAATGTCTATTTGGAATTCCGCTTGTTCCTTTTTTCCACCTGATACCTTGTATAAAATATAGCTATTTACTATTGCCAAATCTAGAAGGTGGAATGCAGCCCTATTTGACCATTTCAGTGTTTTATGTGTGAAGCCATAGTATGACAGTAATTGGTCACTCTTATCGACCCCTCCCATGTACTTGTTGTACTCGTTAACACATAGTGGCTTTTGTACCGTTTCCTGTTTGTCTTTAGCGAACCTGCTGTTTCTCTGCTTTGTCACCATTTTGTTTTCGTGCATTGTCGTCATCATTGTTATCAGTCGTTTATCTTGCCACTGTAATGCCATTATTCCCTGATTTATGTTGCTTGTCTAACTTCTCCTTTCTTCAATTTTACGTAGTTGCTCGATTTTTTCTTTTTCCATTCTGTAGGTATTCCAACTCGATCTATCCTAGCTGTTCCACAAGCTTGAAAACCTTTGCCAAGCATATCTTGGAACAACGGAACTCCTGTGTAATAGTTATCCATGTAAACATGGTAGTCGTTTCCTTCGTACCCTTGTAGGAGGGCTACGATGTGTTGCGGAATTGTTACTGTCTTCGAGTGACTGATCTTTGCCTATGTGGAAAAAGGAAAGTTCATTATGCCACACATGTATGTACATGTAGAGAAAGTGTCAACATCTGTAGCAGTACACATGTACATGTAGGCAGTCATGTCTTATGGCTGATCACGATGCACAAAAATATTTGGTTTCATGCAGTTAGTATGATAGAGTATCAGTATATGGATACAGTTTAGAACGTATATAGTGTGTGTATATAGTGTGTGTTTGTTTACACTTGCCTGTGTATAGCCTCCAATTCAATGTGTAGCCATTTCTTGAGTCAGCGAGTGAAAATGCTTTTAGGCCCCACTTAGTTGGTTTCTTAGGCATATATTGAAGAAATCATGCCCTCCCCTTATAGCTAACCATTGCTTCATCAAGTGATAGTTGTTTGTTTGGCATGTATGAGGAATTGAAGTTGCGTAGTAGGCTTGTTAGTAGTGGCCTTATTTTGTAAAGAGGATCATGACCTGGTTCTCCTTTTTTCACGTATTTAGTGCTGTCATTGAGGTGGAAAAACTTTAGAATTAGTGAGAAGTAATCCCTACTCATGATTTTCGCGAATGAATGAGCACCATATGGCCATTTTTGCTTCCAGTGATCTTCCATTCGAGGAAGTTTCACTATACCCATGATTACCAATAAAGCCAAAAATTTAGACAAATCCGCCATACAAAACCTTTTTTTCCATAGGTGCAAGCGGGACCTTGGTTTGAGGACCTCAGTTGACTGGAAAAATTGATCTGAGTAGAGGTTGGTCTGCTGAACGATGTTCTCCAATATAGGCATTGTTACCAGCATCTTGAAGAAATCGATGGGAGTCTTGTTTCTCATATCTTTTGTGCAGGAGCCTGGTGAGGTTATGGGTGTCCCTTGTGTGCCACTGTTTCCTGCGTCATCATCCCTGCTACTACTGTTGTCACCACCATTACTGTTCTCACCACCATCATTGCCATGTCCATCACTGTGTTCCCTTAGTATGTCACTATTGTCCAGTCCATTGTTATCGTCCGCATACATTGCATCATCCTCATTATTCCACATCATACTTTCACCGCTACTATCAAGCCTACCATCCATCATAGTCGTACCAATATCATCTTTGTTTTGCACATTATCATTCAAACCATCTTCGCTATCCAGGCTATCATTCATACCATCCATCAAAGTCATGCCATCATCTCGTCCATCCTCAGCACCCATACCATTCAAATCATCATGACCACTCATACCATCCATATCAAGTAAACCATCCATCACATTCATATCATTATCGTACCTACTTTCTTCTACACCTCCATTCATAGCATCACTAGTATTTGTACCATTTTCCCATATCATATCACCCAAACTATTGCTTCCAAATCTGTAATCCACGCTATCGTTGTAGTCCACATTTCTTGCATCATAGCCTTCATTCATTCCATTTGCGTCATCATTTGTTTCTTCATGTCCATACCCAATTCTGTGTTGTAGAATTCGTTCCGTTTCTTCATCGTCAATGTACCCATCAAAGTCTTCATCACTGTCGCACTCATCCATTTCATCTTCCAGTACATGTTTTATCACATCAGTCACAGATAATCTTGCCATTTCTGTTTGTTAGTAAAAAAAATTGCATGCTATACATGTACTTTCCATGCAAAACCAACTTACCAAGACAATAGCTTCTAATAGCTGGCAGTTGTAAGAAAAAACTGGTTCAGTATAGTCAATAAGTGTCTTTGCTGCTGCACTAGTACTTCAACTCTGAGGTTAGTCTTTGCTTTCACGAATAACTACTGTACAACAAAGTTGACAGCCTCCAACGCATATATATATGCGCGCCGCGTCAACGCGGAAGTGGGCGTGGCACATAAATATATGCGCGTCGCGACTTAAGGGTTAATAGATCTAGTTTCCTCAATTCCACTTTATCGCCGAACTCGCCTTTTAGGACTAACTGGAATTGAAGGTCTTAGATTTGCTCTACATCATGTACCTGAAGTTTTCTGTCCAGTTACCATGCGTTGAAAGTCAAAAAAAAACAAACCATCTAAACTGAAGATGAAAACATAACCAAAGTAACACAAGCTGAAATGGTTACCGTACCTGTACCACTGCCGAGTGATGAATGGATGATGCTTTTTCATGTGCAATGTCTATACGTTTTGATGACGAATCGCTTTCTCAGCCCAGTGACAATATAAACAAAAATAAGATGGATGGCTGGGGGACGATATAGCTTGTATGCTACATTTTAATATATTTGTTAATGGGCAGTGTTATAGCGAAGGTAAAGTTAAAAGAACATGGGTAAGATACACCGCCCTACAATTCTAGTTGTATTGATAAAAGCTGTTTCAAATTATACTAATGCTGATCACAATGATCATGTTGTACTTCAATTTTTATGTTGTAATATGCAAGGATCATTTTGAGCTGGTTGGCACCCCAGTTTTAAGTGGTTGTTCTGTTGTCTGTATACAAGCTATTTATTCATTCCAGACTTTTCTGGTGTGCCCCCAAGTAACCATATGAACTGCCTTGGTCCGACAGTTCTGAAGTTACTGTGGTTATTTATGCATGTCAGGACCACATCTGTGATAAATCTCACCGGACATGCTGAGAAACCATGATATAGCATTAATTTAAGCAAGTTTTCCATACTGTACATGTACAAATTATTCGTTTAAGTAATGTTCCTTATGCACATATAGATAAAGACATGTATAATGTAGATGTATACCCTTTTTATCCTGTTAGTGTATATGTGGAATTCATAATTCCGCCTTGTTATACAGTATTACACTCTAATGCAGTGCACGTACATGTACTGTGAGTGTTGTTCTTCCTTTTTATCACTAGAAGTCTATATCAGACTATGATCGGGTTAATTTACTGTATACTTAATTAAATGCATACATAGGAACTGTATAAAGAGTTAAATTGTTTATAATTTTCTTATTGTGTAGATTGTTCCGTATTATTGTGTAGATTGTTCCGTTCCAATGTATGAGGAACCATATGTGTACCCAGCCTCAAGTGTGTAAACCCATTACAACGTCTCTTATAATCCAGTTCACGTCAAAGGTATATACACATGTTTGTTGTATCATACACACATCAATGAAGACTCGTTGTCCTGTGCATGTACATGTACGTGTGACAATGTCATAAGCTGTTTTTGTTCAAATGTGACTTCTTTTACTGTAATATTGAGAACTGTACATATTGCATGTAAATTAGAACCAATTCATTTCTGTTATCAGTAGCCTATAATGTTATCTTTCTAAACGTAATTACAGGACTTTTGGATACAATACTTTTATCATGTACATGTATTGCATACTGTAGAGATCCAGTATAAATTTGAAGAGTCAATGGTGTATATAATTATGTTGTACACCACTCTGTATGTTACGATGTACTTTTTCGAACTCATGTGATTTCTTTCACTGAGTGGAAAAGAGCATATTACATTCTTCCTGTTCTGCATGTACAACCTATCATGCTGCATTTTCCCTGATTCTGATGACGAGGTTTTGAAATATTATTATACTGTACATTCAGTATTATGATTAGTCAAATTGCGTCCTTATACAAGTCAGTGATACTAATGTTAAAAGTGTGTACAGGAATTATAAAATAATCTCCCTATTAAATTCACCAAACAGATTTGGTAATGCATCAATGACAGTATATAGTTGTTTGTAGCAGTCAGTTTTCAGTTTTGGATATTGTAGCTGTAATCCTAAGGATGGTGTATCAAAGAGGGCAAGAGTACTATTTGAAAACTGTTTCTGTGGATTATTATTATTATTTTGTAGGAGAACCTCCTTTTAATCCCTAATTGAGAATGAAGCCCAAAAGGTGTACAGTGTGGATGTGTCGACTTACTAAAGACCTATTTTTTCTTTGTAAAATATTATTCAAATTTTTTTTTTCCCTCTACTACAGGGTCCCCCACATGGGTGCACCTCACCGTGGTGGGGGGGGGGGTGACGGCATACAATAGTATGCTGGCCAACGGACCCGAACACAAGGTTTCTCAGGCACTGAGACAAGCAGGTATTGTACATGTACATACATATGGTACACTGTGTACAAAATCAGGGTGCCAAAGTTGTGTATGTTGTCATTGTAGACCAGTGCAATTTTTCTCTTTCCATAGTCCTTATTGCTGCTAAGTTACCTTATCAACAATGGTACTAAAAGGGTGGTCACTAAGCATATCTTTGATTGGAGGAGTGTCTAGCTCAACAATGCAATGGACTTACACATATTGCTGACTATTCTATTTTAATCATATTTCAATGTTCTATTTTTAAATTTTGATTGTTGCTCACTATATAAGTAATGCTGTTTTGTTTTATTTCTGTCTTCTCCCCTCATTTTTGGCTATTTAAAAGAATATTTTGTTCAAACCCACTTGGGTCTGTTGGGAATAGTCTTACTCAACTAAACATTGGTCCACCGAGCCGGATACTTCACCACTTGTACTGCTGGTTGTCTGGTTAGAGCTATTCCTGACGGAATGAGTGTGACTGCGCTACGGAGGAAGAGAGGAACAGTGCGTGGCTCAATTACTCAAATCAAGAGTCGGGTAGCTGACTTGGAGGACAGAGAAGAGGTAACAGAAGTCCCAGCTCACAAACGTCGGCTGGGAAGAAAGCTCGAATCCCTCGCCTCAGAATTCAGGGAATTGCAGTATTCGGTTCTCGACGTTATTGTGTCAGAGGAAGACAGTGCGAAAGAGCAAAGGGTCTTCGAGGAAGTAGATGACGAAATCACTCAACTCCAGATTGACATCGAAGCATTAGCATCGGTCACGCTCTCTTCTGATTCCTCAGTAACCATGAAGGA
>JAYJLX010006344.1:2117-13654 GCA_036873525.1 Chalinula nematifera | reverse complement strand
GAAAAAACAAAAAAAAAAGAGGGGAACCAAAGAAAAGGAAACCCCCCCCCCCCCCCCCCCCCCCCGCCTATGTACCTGTAAGAGTACGAGTTATAAAAAACCATAATAATGATTATACAAATTGAATCATCCATGCCACTTCTGGATGGTAAAAAGAGTATTGCTCAGCATTACAATAATAGGCCATGTTATGTCACACAGCTGAAATTTATGCTGACACGCCCATATGTGTGGCAAAAAAAAAGCTGTGGGTTGGCAGGTTCTATGGTCCTGTATGTACATGCAGATGTTTTGGTTCTGGACAAAGATAGGAAAAACAGATACTTAATAACTGCAACCAATTGCAATGAAAAAAATCTGAGTTTGCTCGAAAATTCAGCTTTGCAAGTAACAAGACCAACAATTCCTCAACTTCAAGATGAGTTCAAAATGTCAGCCTGTTGATATAGTTTGGCATACAGCAAGAACGAACTACTGCACTAGAGGTAGGTACAATGGTACAATGAATAGACTGATTTCATACAATCGCTATACTCTTACAATGCTGAACCACACTCCTTTAACCATCCAGAAGTGACATGAATGATTCAATTACCACTACAGCAATTGTCCTTGTACAATATATTTTAACAAAACATCAGGCAACCTCCTCAAATCTGAAGAGTACAGCCTTTCAAAAATTGGACAACTTTTCATGATTTAGAAAATAACTTACATCAAGCCTTTACTCTGGCTTAAATAGACCAGTAGAAAGGGTATGTGTTGTGGGTTTACTTATAGAAACAACATTCATTAACCACATCCTCTACTAATTATACTATTGTGTTAAGGGGCATCCCCTCAAATAATATCACAAAAAAAAAAAAAAAAAATAGGAGCCACACTCTACACAACCTCTACACAATTCTGTTAATTTTCAATTATTGTAATTTTAAACACATTATATATACTATTAATCAATGTATTAATGCTCTAGCTTGCTGTAAAAAGTCTAAGGATACTTACAAAATTAACATTACACATTTTACTGAAGTATAATGTGTTCTTGCTCATTAATAAACAACAATACCTCACTAAAGGTACCTCTCTATAAATGCTAGGGTACCCATGTCCCAACAGAGCTATTATACAAGGGTTCAAGTGTATCATGTACATGTATAAATACTGCAAAGCTAGAAATTTTCGTGAAACGTAAATTTTGTGGTTTTCATGGTTGGTATACCAACCACAAAATAAAAAGCACAATTATTTCATAATTATTGTATGCCACACCCACTAATCAAACACATGAATTTTCTCAACTGGAATCTTTACAGTTAACGAACGGTTAAACATGAATGCCCTTCAAGACAACTTTATAAAACTTGCTTTAGCAACCAAGGAAGGTCGGTGGAGGCAAGATATTAAAGTTTCAGTTACAAGTGTTACAAGTTTTACGAAATGTCAACCCGATAAAGATGGACCATCAAACGCGATCGTTACGAAAACTGTCAAAAAGGTGAGCTCACCATTTGTTTCAGTTATTATAGAATCTTTTACACTGTAGCTTATTTGAAAGAGCATTTTCTATCTAATGGTACAAATCACATTACTTGCCTAGCATTCCACGAAATTAAAAAGCACAAATTGCTAGAAATGGCCAAACCATGAAAAATTCGTTCGACAAAAATTTCACGCTATACAGGTAATAGATAGAACATGACCACGAGGGGTGTATCAGGATATACACGAGAATGATGATTCATAATCCCGAGGGCGGAGCCCGAGGGATTATGAATCATCATTCGAGTGTATATCCTGATACAACCCGACGTGGTCATGTTCTATTTGATTTGTACCATGGGATGCCATAAAATGCTTAGGAAAACTATACCCTTGTTACCTGAAGAAGACCAAAGCAGCAAAGAAGCGTACCTCGAGAGAGCAAGACTTAGAACAACGAACGGCTGCCCACCCGTTGGGCGTTCACTGGCAAAGTTTGCCTCGACAACAGTCATAGTGTGTTACAGCGTTAAAAGCTTTATTCTTGCTTGTGATGCGTTCTTCCAGCTTCGTATGTAGTTTCAACAACGGCACTTCAAATTTGGAGGAGAAAATCACGATCGCTTTTTAGTGTCTTGTTGCGTTCGCGTCCAGCAAACACTTGCACCATAGAAAACCTATCTGAATGTCGAAGACCCCCTCGGCCACCTTCAGAGCAAGTTTCAGATAGAAATGAGACAGCTACAAGTCATTGCTCGGGTGCAACTGCAAATCTCTTCTAAGCATAGTCTACGGTCTTACTGTTTCAGCACGGGTTAAACTGTGTCTTACTGCTGAAATCACGGGTTAATAATTAATTAACCCGTGATTTTTGCTAGTAAGACATTTTTAACCCGTGCTGGCGTTTTCTTACCGGATATGTATTCGTGTCGGCGCCTTTCATCTTATGGCTTCCCATGGTACACTAGTGAATAGACAATTGATAGTGTATGATTATACCTCGTACTGACTCAATACAAAACCCAATCTTTTACTTACATCCTACAGTGGGTGTGGTTAGTACACTAATACATCAATGAAACTAAAAATAACACCAAATCAATAAAAAAAAGGTGATGCTAGGGAAGTACTCGTTAAATCCTCTATACTACACCAAACCGCAAAAATTAGTACCCGTAAATGCAAGATACCTTAGTTAAAGGTATATATACTCATCCATTAAGGGACATACTCCAATAACCGATCATATCACGCACAACAAAATGATCCCCGAAATTAAATAACAATGTAAATTTCTGGAATTACAGTACCTCGTACTTACTCAATACAAAACCCATTCTGCATGGCCTACCCTCCATTGGGTGTGGTCAAAACACTAACATATGTATATGCTATTTGAGCTTGCATATAGTTGCGGCTTTACACTAAAATTACGTATAGCCTTAAAGAATTTGATTACCTTGCTTGACAGTTTCCCTAGCTAAAGTGCATCGGACCATCCATTAGTAGCCAAGGTGAGGTCTAATAATACATATCCTGGGTATATACTGGAACTTGCTAAAGAAAATAATCTAAAAATAATGCAGAACAAGAAATAATTGACATTAATGATACAAGAATAGATTCAAGGTTACTACCACTCTCTATACTGCACAATTATAATATTCTATTGCTAACAACAGCATTTAAAGGCCACTACGGGCTACAATACAATATTGAGGTCAACCATTCTTATCGCAGATAAATATTCAGATCTATACCATGCAATTTGTTGCTATTTTCCTTAGTAAATGAAAGGGACAAATTTACTGAGTCTGCAGCTTCCCAGCTATAGGGAAGGCGGGAGTGATTAGTCACACCCACTATGGTCTATAATGCAACACTTTGCATAGTAGACCATTTTTAACCCCCAGGGTGCTTACCCTTACCCGTTCAGTCTCGAGTCTCTTCAAAAAGAGACCACGAAACATGATATAACTGTAGCTCTTTTCCCTACTCTTTAGCATGGGAAAAAACAGTGTTATAAATCGATATAGCACTGTGGTTTTAGTGGTATGTGCTGCTATGTGGCATAACCACATTTGCAGCACTGTCAGCGCCTTTGATGCGCCCACTAAACTTGATACACCCACTAAACATGGTATAAACCAGGTTAACTTCTCAATACTGAGAAGTATAACCCTCCAAAAATTTATCACAACCGCAAAGTGGCCACTGGTACTATTGCAGTGAGGTCAGGTTTTCCTCCGGTTTAAATAGACCAGTAGGAATGGTGCGTGCTGTGGGTTTACTAATAGAAACAACATTCATTAACCACATCCTCTATTAGTAATACTATTATGCTAAGGGGCATCCCCCAAATATTGTCACAACCTACAACACCACAACGATACATTACCATTAATGAATGCTCTTGTTACGAAAAACAAAACAAAAAACATCATTAACCACATCCTCTACTAATTACACTATTATTATATGCAGAGACCACACCCACAATACAGAGTTCTTCAGTCATGTCTTGACTTTTTCACATCGCTTGTTCCACATGCAACATGTGGCCACGCCCACCACAACATTTTTGTACAGTGAAATTTTAAATTGGTTCTAAGCAAAATGAAATTTTAATATCATGGAATTTAGTACAATGAAACATTATTCTATCAAACCTATGTGGGTGTGGCTGGGAACACTAATGTACATGTATATCAGTACATAGTGGATTGACACATGATGGAAATTATAATTAATACAAGTACCGTACAAGACAATTTATTGGCAAAAAAAATATATATGGCAAATTGGCCTGAAAAAGCACTTGGCAAATTTTATAATGGCGATTTTCATTCACTCGTATTTTCCAGCTTCTTCTTTGGTAATGATATTACCATGGATTGTAAAGGCAAAGGTAAGTCAGTCAAAGGCTATTGTAACCTTGTTCTTTCCTTATCTCAAACAGAAGGGCCATTAACATGAACACATGAATGCTGGGTTAATTATGTAAAACTTAATAACTATAATATTGAATAATATAGGAACCCCTCCCTCCTCCCCCCACCCCACCCTTTCTTCTATAAGGTCATCCAAGCCAATAATTAAATTGGGCTCAACATGCAATTACCAATGCACCAGTAAACTATAGACAATTACAAACATCAACAGTCAAGGAAGCAGTGTGGTCCCCAGAAAAAAGATTCAACTAGCACAAAAGTGCAAATCCCTCGCGCTCTATTGGAAAGACTTTCTTTGGCTCTCAACTGTAATTTCTGGCAGCAAGATCATAAAGTAAAAGTACCGTACTACGGGTTATTAAGCGCAGGCGCTTATAGTGAAAACAATAAGAAAATGGGCGCTTATCAGAGCACCAGCGCTTATATAAACCATTGTGATTTGTACTATTGTGCTTATAATAACGACAGTAAAACAGGAGCTTAACAAAAAATAGGCGCTTATAAGGATGGGTGCTTAACAACCCGTCAGTACGGTATTTGCAACAATGGAAAGGAGTGGCTGATCAATAATTTAGCAATGAAAGGGTTAAAAAAGAACGCACGCGCACATGATCGTGCGCGCAAAAAAAAACTGAAGAAGAAAGGTGTGGTCGACCAAAAAAGTCATTTTATGGCTGAAGCATTGCTTTTGCTTAAAACACTATAACGAAGCGATTTGAATAGCGGCATTTGTTGCTCTTGCCAATCTCATCACACTGTGAAAGTTACAGCTCTAAGGTCACACCAGGAACCAAGGTACAGACTTGTGAAATTGAGATTTCAACGATCGATACTCAACTAGGATTTTAAAAAATTCTAGGATATTTATTGTGGAGTTACTTATTTTTCTGAGCATTTACATCAGAAGTAATACACAAGTATTCTCAAAAGCTTAACTTATCGAGCCAATAAGCTCAAACACATTTTGCCACTTACAGCTCGAACGAGAAGACAAACGGATTCAGGACCAAAACAGCAACAAAATAGAAACCACTGGCTAACTGTTTATGAAATTCGAAGCACAGCAGCCATCAAAGCATTCTGCACTGACCGTTCAAAGTTAACTTTTTGCTAACACACGAACGAACGAACAAACTCAAACTGACTAACGTATCCCTCGGTATGGCTTCGCCGGCGCGAGGGATAAAAATGGAAATTACTAATTTTATGACCACACCTACTAACAACTGCTTTACACTACAATTATCTCCAACCTTGTGGAATTCGATTACCTTGCTCGATGATTATAATCGGTTCATCCTGGGTAGGGTCCATTACTATATCCCTCGGAATAATAAACCTAAAATTAATACAGCACATAAAACAATCAACATTAATTTGATGACACAATAAAGTAATACTACACATGTACATAACTGACTGTAGACTCCAGTCTTAGTTTGGCTAGCCACACCCTCTGCATACAAGGAAGCTAGGGTCTGGACGCACGCATACTACAAAAGTTTTGGCCATATCAGAAATAACTGATAAGCCAATCAGATTACTTTGTGCACGTGGAACTTACTTTAGACATATAAATACGTAATCACATATTTTAAACCATACAAATCATTAATTAAATTCCTTTTAGCAAAATTTAAGAGTATGCATGCATCAAAACCCTTCCTTGTATGTGAAGGGTGTGGCCAGCCCAACTACTTAGGTACCACAACTATCACAACTTATCGCAATACCTCTAACTGAGGGTAACCAATATCTCAAAGTTCTACAAAACTCAGTCGTTTCCATGCTTTTGTATATTATTCAAGAATTCTATTGTATTGTACCAGACCCTCCTGCATGGGTTGGGTCTAGGCTGCCAGACTACCTTATGGAGTGTATAAACGGATATATATAGAGCACAAAATACGTCCTTATGATTTAACATCCCCACCATGCAGGCTAACATCAATAAATCACTAATTGAGATCCTGAACACTTACTTAAACTTATTACTAGTCTCAAAAACCCCAACCCTCCCACTATGTGTGGAATAGACTGAGTTTATTTTCCAGTTTCAACGCGTAAATGGTTTCAACGTATAAATGTCCCACAACGTTACAGAGAGAAACCCAAGTTCAAGTTATAGGTTATAGGTACCCACATGTATAAATACTTAGAAATTTACCTTTGGATTGAGCATCTTATGAAGAATATGAAAAATATTATGCTTCTTAGTCTTAGACTTTATACAGGCATCAACTAGGGGTACATAAACCGACATAAACGCAGCAATAAACGATCCCATTTCATCCACTAAATCAGTCCAGGCATGACACCACGTGTTCTATTTTAAACTAGTAGTAACCACACCTATAATTAGGTCTATTATATATTAGAGTCTACCCAAAATTTTAACTAAAAAAAATTTTTTTTTAAAAGGAAAAATTATAGGCTAAGTTACGTACTCCCAAAAGCTGGAGCCTGCAATCACCACAGGTTGACACCAAATAGCTGCAAAAGAATAGTGAACGTGCTTCACATGTAGATAGATGTCTCAGCACCATTGCACTGTACATGATTGTAGTAGATATCCTATGATGACATGCTGCATGATTATGCATCTGAAATACATGCTAAAGAATAATTAAAATTGCTTCCAGAATCATGCTAAATAAAACTTTCGGCAAACATTATTGCCGTCAATTTCATTCCTTTCTGATAGGTCAACAGCCATTCATACCTCATTAATCCACACCTCAACAATACCCTCAAATTCCTTATACATGTACATGTACATACATCATTAGGATCCAACAGTCATTTATTAGCAATCAGTGTATTTGACTTTATGCTTTCACTATATGCATGCTATATGTAGACTCTACTTCATCAACACATATATAATACTAACTGTTAATTATGTACTTAGACTAATTTGCGGTAATTTTGAAAAAGACTGACAGTCCAGTCACGCCCATTAGCAATTTCTGCTTTTTGGCTCTTGGTTCTTGTAGACTCTAAAGATCAAGGTTTTACCTCTGTACGTGTTGAATTACCATTAGCAGTTTATTGAACAGATGCCTCCAAAACGTGCAAGAAGAAAAAACGAGGAAGACGACGAGTCAGTTGCTCCTGTACCGAAAAAGAAACCTATCAAGCTCGCACCCAAGAGATGTCCACCCAAACCAGGACCATGTAAGATGCCTCCGCCCCTACCAGAGGGGGAAATATTAGCGGAGTTCAGTGACAAATCAAAGTGGCGGTTGGGAGGCTCCATTGGTAAAGGAGGCTTTGGGGAGATTTATTTGGCATCAATGTTCACAGCAAGCTCAAGGAAGGTGGAATCCCCACAATACGTCATCAAAGTTGTAAGTGAGCAATACTTTGTGCTATACAATAATAGTATATATACATGGTTAAGAAATGTTTGATAAAGCGGAATAATAAATGAATGCTTTGTAGGGCTAAATTAATCTTTTCATCAAAATAATTATTTTCTTGTTAGAGAAAGCCGCCATCTTTTATTAATAACTTTCAATTAACCACTTATTTAATTCTGTAATAGTGTAATTATGTGCTTTTAGGAACCTCATGATAATGGTCCATTGTTCTCTGAGTTATCCTTCTACCGTCGAGTGGCTAAACCTTCATTAAGTTAGTTTCCACCATGCCCCCTATACATGTATGTGCACAAGAAATTTTTGGGATGAAAGTGGGTGTGTTTAGGTACCGTATAGCACGAAATTTCCGCGGAACATAAATTTTGTGGTTTTTGTGGTCAGTACACCAACCACGAAATTAAAAACAACTATTTCATTATTGCATGATGCCATACCCACTTCGTTAAGAAATCACAATGGTGAAGTTTCCGTTGGAATCTTTAAAGTTTACAAACAGTTAAACCTGAATGTCCGTCAAGACAACTTTGCAGAACTTGCTTTGGCAACCAAGTAAGGTTGATGGAGGCAAGATATCAAGTTTCAGTTACAAGCAATACAAGTTTTACGAGTATCAACTCGATAAAGATGGATCACCAAACTCGATCATTGCAAAAACTATCGAAAAGGTGAGCTCACCATTCGTTTCAGCTATCATAGAATCTCTTACACTGTAGCTTATTTGAAAAAGCATTTTCTACTCTATCCAATGGTATAAATCACACTACTTGCCTTGACTTCCACGAAATTAAAAACCACGAATTGCTGGAAATGGCCAATATACGAAAAATTTATTCCATGGAAATTTCGTGCTAACGGTGTAATGCTTTCGTTTGTTAATGATTCCCTTACATTATGTATTTGGTATTTCCCATGATAGTTGATGGTTGGACTAAATCACGCAAGCTGAAATACCTACCAGTACCCAAGTTCATAGGTTCCGGTGCTCATGAGGTGAACTCTATCAAGTATCGATTCATGGTTATGGATCGGTTCGGAGATAACCTTGATAAGCTGCGTAATGTGAAGTTTAACCTGAAGACAGTCTGTTACGTCGGATTAAGAATGGTATTTAGCTTTAGAAAAAAAATATTTTGCCATACCAATTTTATTGTATACTGTATTATGATTATTTTGTCTGACAATTGAAAAAGAAAAGATGATTGACAGATTTTAGAATTACAATTTTGCCTTCTTGATGGTCACAATAGATCGCAACCACACCCATCAACGTATATATACACTGCACCACAATCTAGTTAGCACATGGGCAATTGCACATGTACAATACAAATTGGAATTCAAATTTAATTTTACTGAAGTAAAGTTTACACTCCTTTTTTTTTTCTAAACCGCCAAATGTCAAAGTTTCTTCCTCGTCAAAGAATCATCTAACATGGTATTTATTTAATATTCCACAGATAGAGGCTCTGGAGTATATTCATGATAGTGAGTATGTTCATGCGGATATAAAAGGCACTAACGTTTTAACTGGATACTCACCTGCTGATAAACACAAGGTTATAATATAGTTTATTTGTTTACCACATTAGTATCCATATTGTTCTCTATCAGGTTTATCTTGTTGACTATGGGTTGGCGTATCGATACATGGTTGATGGTGTCCATCACGAATATAAAACTAATCCTAAGAGATGCCACGATGGTACTATCGAATTCACCAGCATCGACGCTCATGATGGAGCATGTGAGTCGTACAGCGTTACACTACTGATCAGGTGTTAATCAAACAGTATATTTGTTTATGTACCATATACCATAGTATATCCACGTTGACTTGGTACCGATTAAAACTTTATTAACTTTACAGTACTTCCAAGATATTGGTTTAGGAATCCCTCCATTGGAATCAGCTACGAATTCCGCTCTTGACAATGATATACTAAAATATTCAGAACATTAGTTTAGGCTCATAGGTGCAAAATCACACATTCCCAAGTATAGGTTGTCTTAAGGAAAGGCGTAAATTTACACCTTTTTTTTAATGTGAAGCTCCAAATCAATCTGGACGTATGACCCAAACACATGTAGTCATGTACTGTATGAAAAGGGTGTAATCCTGGAACCCTTTGTAAATGAATGCCTTTGTAGTACGAAGACAATTATTTATAAAGGCTTTGTAGACCAAGTCTGAATAAAGTACATGTGCTAATATTGTATTAAAACGTACTGATTCATACTAGACAATGGTGATTTTATTTTTGTAGTTCCATCTCGCCGAGGGGATATGGAGATACTGGGTTACTGTTTGATCCAGTGGGCTGGAGGTATACTACCCTGGATGGACTACCTTGAAAATAAACCTAAAGTAGCCATGGAGAAGAAAAAGTACATTGCTTATTAGCTTGTTAAACTATACAAGAATGTTTGATACTTTGTTTCATAGGTATAAATGTAAAGCGTCTGGATTACTAACAGCTTGTTTTGAAGATGGTGGAATACCAGAATATCTTTATAGCTACATGGAGTCTGTATATAGACTGGAATATACCGAAACACCGGATTATGCGGCATTGAAGAGAATTTTAAACAAGACGCTTGAAACTAACCATTTAAAAGATGATAAAAATGGTCTGGATTGGCTAGCAAGCAGTACTACGGTATAGCCATGTTTTAAGTACAGTAATTCTCTACGGATTCTAATTTTAGGCAAATAATTTTTTAAAGTCTCCTTGTAACGATTGATTTATGATGCTTTTTAAATTTATTTTCAGCCAATAAAAGGTAAAGCAGCAGAATCTGTTGTCAACCCATCAAGAGTGGCAAATGAAGACGTCACAGCGAAACCAGGTGTATTAAGGAGAAGCCCTAGGATTGCTGGATCTCGCTCTAAGAGAGTGTACAGCAATGAAGGTCACAGTGAACCAGTACAGAAGAAGAAAGCCAAACACAGCCATGAAGATTACAAAGAAACAGTTAAAGATATTCCCCCTCCGCCCTCTTTTAGTAAGAAGAAATCACCGAAGAAACCTAAAAGAACTGCAGCTAAGAAACATCCACCTAGCAAGCCTGTTTCTAGTAAAGGAAATCCGGTACAGAACGGTGATAAAGGACCTATTGACATTACTTCAGGTGAAGAAGACGGCTGTGGTACTGGTAAAAAAGTTCCTAATATATTTTATCCACCTTCACTGGGGTACATTGTGATCAATGATTCCGAGCAGGAGGAGACGTTTGGATCTCTAGCTGATAAGAAACGGAAGAAAAAGAAATGATCATCGCTTACATCATTACATGTGCTAATATACGCCTTTTGATTATTTTATCCATTAAAATGATGTTTACCATCCAATTACCTCATTATGTTGCATTAACAATGATTGTAAATTAATAAGCTTATGATTAATTGCTCTATTTGTAATATTTCGTTGGTGAAAAGTAATTTGCAGATAAATTGGAAAAATAAATTAGCATAGTGAAAGGTAATTGCTGAGGGGGTGGAGCTGAAAAGGGCGTGGCACATCTCATTCAACATGCTGATAATGGTAATTCAACCATACTTTCGGAGCATAATTCTACATCGTAAACTTCAACAATTATGTTACAAAAAAAAAAAAAAAAAAACTAACGACAGTAACATACACAAAATTGCCTTTAAATCACATGCAAGAAATAAATATCCACGAATGTATAGTACGTATAGTTCTATAGTGCAGGATGAGTG
>JAYJLX010006233.1:0-18342 GCA_036873525.1 Chalinula nematifera | reverse complement strand
GTGAAACAAAATGGTGACACAGCACATCAAGTATTCAATTAACTTACGCTCTTTATTGTCAAGCACAATGAGGTATATTAAAAAGATGTGAAACAAAATGGTGACACAGCACATCAAGTATTCAATAAACTTACATGCTGTATTGTCAAGCACAATGAGGTATAAAGAAAAGATATAAAACAAAATGGTGACACAGATCATCAACTATATAGTTAATATTCCTGTATTTCATGCACAATGAGGTAGATAGAAAAGTTGTGAAAAAAATGGCGGTGGCACAGTACATCATGTATTCAATTAACTTATATACTTTCTATTACCTTTCGTCATGTAAGGAATATATATTTATAATAATGATATGCTAGCCATCTTATAAACCTTGTATGCTATGTGCTCATAGATTTCATTATAGTTAATAAGTAATTATAATGCCATATACCGTATAGCTGGTTTTTTTCATTGCTCAAAATTTTCATTTTTTAAATTTTCATTGGATTTAATTTTCATTTTACTTGCATGCCGCTATCTTTTAGTTAATAGAATTAAATTTTAGTTAATTTAAAGTTTTCATTTTTTTTCTGGCAAAACGAAAATTAAAATCCTCACGTAAAAAACCGGCTATAAGGTAACTGTACTCCCATGCGCTGACATTTTGAACTGGCAGTGAACTTAGTTAAGTAGCAAAAGTAGTAAAGTCCATTGCGTTCACTTTACACTTAGAAACCTACAATAACTCAAAAAGTACTGGACCAATTTAAAAAGTTTAAAGTTTATTGGATTCCTTGGTTCTGTTGATACTACTAATGGACTAGTTCCACCTATAGATCATGATTTCACTGTATTGTCCATAAGGAAAGTATGGCATACTTTCATAACATTGTTTTATGGTAGCCACTGCCCACGCACAATTTCCGGGTGTAAAGTGAACGCAAATGGACTTTAGGTTTAACATCAGACTCTTCAGTTATCATGCAAACTTGCAGGTTCAAAATTGGGGCGCCACCTAAAACTCCAGTTTAATGATCTTTATTAGTGAGTTAATGATATCAAAGTATATAATATTATATATAATAATATTATACTCTTGATGATATTCATTGTTTTTTTTTTTTCAAAATTTCTCTCGGTATATAATTATACTTAAAACACACGCACAAGATCTTCTATTGGATCATGTGTTAGGCAGTGATTAGCTTTCTTATACCATAGTTCTTAGGTCTTAGGTTAGCTCTCTTCCACTCACAGTTCATAGGTCCAAATGGCAATCCTAGTCATTGCTATAGCAATGCACTGAGCTCCTCCTACTTGTCACACGTGTGGAAGGAGGTTTGGTCCACTGACCATGCATATGACTTGTTTCAGAAGTTGCCTGCATGGTAGTTCGAAAATCAAACCGGCTTCATGAGCTAAATCAGTCATCAAAATTATTTATTTTTTATTTTCAGCGTTGATATTTTAATCACTTTAAGTGCCATAATTGGTGTGACCTTTGAATTTAACATTAACATAACATCAATTAAACTGATCATGTTGAGTGGAACTGGAAATTCAGGTTGGAAAACCTATATCAGTAACAACGATTAATATAACAATGATCAGTGCGGCCAGACCTTTTTGACTGCATAGTGTTTTTAGTCAGTTTTCAATCATCCTTTAACCATGCCAGCTTTTGCTTCATTCTTTCAATCTACATTGCGTGCTTATATATCAATTTTGTTTTGCTGCCTCAACGCTGAACACTGATGTTCACGGATGTTCATGAAGGATGCATGCACACCCACCCACCCCCCATTGGTTGTACACACAATTATCAATACATATACTATAGCTAGTATACTTACTCTGCTGTGGATTGCTGGTAGACTGTAGTATGTTCGCTACTATCGTCTTCAGCTTGTTCTTGTACTCTCACTTGCTGTGTGGGATTTTTACTAAGTAAAAAGGGGCGGGGTTTGAATAATGTGAATGAATGATGGAATGATGAAGTGAACACGCTTTACTTACTTTACGATGGTTTTCTACTATGATGCTTTGTGGCTTGTACTAGGAGTAGAGATATCTTTATCCCTAGCATGAAGAGTAGCCTCTTGGAACAGGTAGGAGGTATACAATATTTGTATTTGTGTAAGCTATTTTAATTTCTTTTCTACCAGACGGTAACAATAAACCAATCATAATACTAGTAGTTGGCCGGGCTAAGCAGCCATCCGGCTTAAGTCAAATACCGTAATTCCTCCAAAATTTCGGCATATTAGAGGTAAAATCAAAATTTTCCACCATGTGGAATTATTTTGACGAAATTGGAGACTTTGCAAAAAGTACGGTAAAGCAACAGAAAGAAAAAGTTACCTGGTTGTTAAGTTGTTGGTGGTCTTTTCCTTTCACGAAGTGAAATCGAATTGTAAGGCAAGAATAATTTATAAACGAATTTTTAGAGTGTCTTTGGATATTTTTTTCCAAAATAATTATTTATTTTCGAAATTGGAGGTCCGAAATTTTAGAGGAATTACGGTTGAGGTTGTACCCGTTGGGTTGTACCGTGTACCAGTACATATTGGGCATACAGTGGAAACTCTAAATGTAGGACACTTTGGAATCTTATATATAGTAAATTGCAGTACTTTGTCGTTTACAGAGAGGTTTACCTCTCCTTGGAGGTCAAAATTAATTTTATTAGACAAGTCTTTTGAGGGACACTGATAATTGCATGTCCTATATTATTGAGAGGTTTGTCATACTATGTCCCTTCTTCAAAGGTCAGAGGTTGTATTGTATAATGTACTGCAATTTATTCATGGTCTATATAAATTATAATGGTTTTTATTTGGAATAATAGCAGATGTGAGATTAATTGCTTCTTGTACGAATGGACATGTACTTTCAATTGTATTTCCGTCAGCCCACACCTCTAATTATAATGATTCCTATATCCAGCAGTGTATTGTTGCTATAGTAACATTATAATTTGCCCTGTGGCAAAAGGATAGATGATAAAGTGTGTAGTTGTGTTGGTGTGTGTGTGTGATAAAGAATTGCCCTAACAAGGTTCATGTGGTTTGAGTATATACCTTGGTTGGTTGCAGTAGTTGTAGCACATCTGTCATCAATATCATCAACTGGATGCATTTTGACATTTCTTGATGTATGTATGTATTGCACTGACTGTACTTAGGCCAGGGGTCAATTACAATTACAATCATAATCGATTATAACCGAGTACACTTTTTACTGTAATCATAATCGTAATGACTGTACATGTATGGATAGACCCCCTTAGAATACCATACTATATGTAGGCGTATAAAAAAATTTTTCCTGTAAAAATTGTCTGCCATTTTATAGGGCAAAATTGTTTTGTGGAGGTGGAGATAGCCTTATTTTTGCTGGCTTTAAGATAAACCAATGGCTTACATGTGTATTATGAATTTTTACTATGCTTATAGCTTCATTATGCTCAGAATTGCATTGTTTATGAATATAACTTGCTTTGTTATCATTTTCAACTGTTGAGTATGGATTTTGTGCTAAAAAATGGCATCTAATTACTTGTGTTGGAGTGTACCGTATCTAAAATTTATAATGATATTCATTGAATTTTTCGTTAAAAGTGGATTCACACTATAAACGTAACGTTTCCGTAATGTAAGCGAATACACGGGAAGAGTACAAACCGTTCACATAACGTAAAAGTTGAATCAAATTCAATTTTGAATGTCACGTCAACAATTTGTACTCTTTCCATGTATTCACTTACTTTACGTGAACGTTATGTAAACATTAAATTTATAATGTAAATCCACCTTAACACTTGATTCGGCTAAGGTGGTCTATACACACTGCACTGTCAGTACAAAATTTTGAAGGGAGTATTCGAAATTTTTCAATCATAGCGTATTGTATTATTGTGTTTTGCCATGAAATTGAGCCTCAACCATAATAGATTCACAAGACATAATACTGCGTAATATACAATGTATATAACCCATGTTTTTTTTATGATCCCATTAGCTGGACCACTGGCCCTATATAGCATGATAAGCCCTTGAGATAAGCCCTTGATAAAGATTCTGAGCCTTTCTTTGTGCGCAACAGTGACGTCATCTGTAGCTACCCTTTTGAGAAGCTAGTATTGTTTCACAAGTCACATGACAAGGAAGGAACCATTGTGGTTAGTGGGCGATATTTTAATATTTTTATAAAGACATGCATGTCTTGAGTATTGAGAGTAGGCGTTTAATAATGGGTCATTTTGTGAGTTCTGAATTTTGTATTGATTAAAATTTACTTAACTGATTTGTTGTACCCAATGGAATATACAGCACTAGTCACATTATTTAGTGTTAGTATTGATAATGTATTCCTTTGAGTAGTGCATTGGGTGATTAATGGAGCACCTGGGTAGGGTATTATCATGTGACCTTTAATGCCGCTTTTATTTCCAAAATCCACTAACACAAGTATGGCTTGATCAAACTGTTAGAAACTGATGGAGACCATACTGTAGAGTAGACTAGGGAGGAGAGGGTCAGAGAGAGGGAGGGGAGGGGAGGGGAGGGGAGGGGAGGCTAACCTTGTGTGTGTTTCATGTGCATTGAACTTGATTAGAGTATTTGATGGTTGTTTGGTTGTGATTGTGTTTGTATGGTAGTTAGGAATGATAGTTCAAAGAGATACATGGCCTTCACATTATAGGTACAGTATAGTATACTATGGTAGGTACAGTATAGTATGTAGTATAATGTACTGTAGATTGCATACTGGGGTTGTTACATGTGTTGCTCATACGATTTAACTGTTCTCTGAAAACTAATAAATGTAATCCCTCCCACCTAGGTTGTAGATGTGATTCCCTGTTATATACTACATGCCGTATAACCGGAAATTTTTGCATAACAAATTTTTTGCTTATTAAATTTTTACATGTATCAATTTCTGCGAAAATTGAGCATGTGCAATACTTAATGCACATGGTACAAAATTTTTACGTGATTTAATTTTTGCTATTTTTTGCTGCCAGCAAAAATAAAGTCACAGTAAAAATATCCAGTTATACAGTATTCACTAATATAAAACAATTTAAATGTACGTAAAATTAACCGGCTTTTTTGAGTCTAGCCTCTCATCCACTATACATGTATGTGCATGTACATACATATGTGTGAATACATGCTATGTATTATACAATACATGTACAATACATGTATAGATGTATGCGGTGCTACTTAATTAGTCTTTACGCACAATGTGTGTACATGATGTACATGGTTGTTAATGTCCCTTTATTGTACCCTGGACTACATCCCGAGGATGGAAGTTTATGTTGTCTGTTGTTACCAAGGGGTTGGTAAGGGTGGTCATTGTATGGGAAGTGTTCAGTTTGCTACACACCATTTGTTAACATGTGGTGCGACCTAAGGAACTTGAGAGGGTTTTTTGTGGGTTTTTTTTTTCCTCGATCTTCTTCTCTATTGAAGTTTAATTTTAATCTGTATAGCCAGTTACATGTACTTTGTATTTAGACTTGTACTACTTCTCTTAAGCCTAGTTCACAATATGACCCTAAGCACGACGTTGCGTGGGCAATTTGACCTTTTTGACGCAACATTTACAATTGGAATAGACTATAGGATTCTATTCCAGTTATTACTTTGTTTCCTAAAGTTAAACTACCACTGCTTATCTTTGAAAGCGTAATAAGTGATTTTTGAATGAGTCCACACTGAGCAATGATTACGCAATCGTACAATCAATTTAATTATTGTTTTTTTTTTGTTCGTATAAGTTGTGTGAAAAAGCTGTGCTCAATTTTATTTAACGAGCTATGTATACCTTGACTGACTGTTTTGTAAGTTTTTTTTGCTTCACAAACATGTGGTTGCAGTTGTATTAGAGAATATGTGCTTTGTTTTTAACTTTTCATAGTTAAAATACCGTATTTTACCGATTAAACGCCCCGGCATTTATATTTACAGAGGCCCTCCAAGCCAGGCGTTTATTTGAGACAGGTGTTTGTTCGAGCCAGACGTTTATTCTCCTGTAGTATCGAATTCTTCTCCAGATCGATCGCCATTATCGATCTTTTACATGATGCACATGTAGTAGAAGGGGCGTGACCACCCGATTATTGCCACGCCCCGGTGTTTATTTGGACCCGAGGCGTTTATTCTTTCTCAAGCTATATACATCAGGCATTTATTCAAGCAGAGGCGTTTATTTGAGCCCAGCGTTTAATCGGTGAAATACAGTATATTAGTGTACTATATGTACACGTACATGTACCTCTTAATAGCAATTGTCTATAGTTTATTCACCAAAAAAAAAGTGCCACAAAGATCCATTCAACTGTTTCAGGGCAGGATGTCAAAACCTGACTGCCTGTTCCTTTCATTCAGTTTTTCTCACATCCCCTGGATAGACTGGAAGCTAGTAAACCAATGGAACTATGACAGCTGCTACTACAGTTCATGTAACACTGCTTGAACTTTTGCACAGCAGCAGTGCTTGTGTTATATACCATACAATATACATTTACATGTTCTATTGATCTCTGTATTGTATACCTTTTTTTCAAGGAGCTTTCACCTTTTTTTCTCTTTTAGCATTTTTTTTACTGTAGTAATCTTGTATTTTCGACTGCAAATGACTGAGTCACTTGAACACTGATATTTTTTTCTTCAAGAATAACCCAAAGTACATGTATTTACCATTGAATGTACACATGTACATTAGTATTGTATTATATAAAATATATAGTACATGTATATGTATTGTTTATAGTGGACTCCACTGCATAGCATTGATAGCATACCGTACGTATAAGGGCATATTGTTCGTGGAATGCTAATTTCACGGTTTTTGTAAATTTGTGAATTATAAATTCATGAACTTGTAGTTGTGCCATGATCGTGTGTGTTTTACTCCACGTAATTCGTGAAGATTAAACCGTGAATATGGATTTTTACCATTTTCATGAAATCTGCGTCCCTTGAACTGTATGCCCTATAAGGTAGCACATTGGACAATACTGAGGCAGTATACTAGCTTATATAGTTATGTACTTGTACCATAGTTTAGGAAATTTTCAGCTGTGAAGATTAAATATCCGTAAATATGGATTTTTTTTTTACCATTTTAGTGAAATCTTTGTCCCTTGAACTGTATGTCCATTATATACATGTACCATAGTTTGGGAAATTTTCACCAGCTGTAAAAACTTTCATTTTTTAATTTTCCATTATTGTTTATTTTCGTCAATTGAACCCAATTTATACAGGTGATATATTGTGTGAACTGTTTAATTTTCAACTTTTAAAGCATAGACTAAAATAAAATCACAATGAAAATTTTCCAAACTATGGTATACATGTATGTAAATTACAATACTTAAATTTTAGTATACACATAATACATTTTAGACCTCCAAGAAGAGGACAACCTCTTTATAAAGGACAAAGCACTTCAATTTTTATAGGGTCTCAAAGTGTCCTTTATTCGGAGGTTCCACTGTATACATAATACACATCCTATGAGATCTCTAGCAATTCAATAATGTATATATCAACTTCCTTCTCTCTCTCTCTCTCTCTCTCTCTCTTCCCCCCCTCACTCTCCCTCTCTCTAGCATCCATCAGCTACAATAGGTAAAGGGTGTAAGATTGGTCCGTCAGTAGTCATTGGACCGGATGTGGTGATAGAGGATGGAGTGTGTCTGTCCCATTGTACCATACTACAGGGCACTAGGGTGAAATCACAAGCTTGGATCAAACAGGCCATTATAGGATGGAGGTGTACTGTTGGGACGATGGGTAAGGAAGGAGAGAGAGGGGGGAGGGGAGGGGGAGGGGAGGGGTGGGGTGAGGGGGTATATAAGGGAGGAGGATATCAGAAATTGGGGTGAGAGAAGGCAGTATATGGAGAGGCTGGTGATATGCAGTAAGAATAGAAGAGTTAAAATAGTATAGTAGAACCTCCGAATAAAGGACACTTTGGGACCCTATATACATGTAAATTGAAGTGATTTGTCATTTATAGAGAGGTTGTCCTCTTCTCGGAGGTTAAAATGTATTAGACAAGTCTATTTAGGACACTGACGAGAGTATCATTTGTTGAGAGGTTTATTATACTATGTCCCTTTCTTGGAGCATCCACTATCGTAGGTTGTACTGTATAATTATAAAGGGGTGAAGTAAGAAGGGGAGGGGAATGTACGTCATGTACAGAACACAAAATATCATTCTGCGCATTTCGAGAAGATTAGCAATTGAATGAACATACAAGTAGATTAATGAATGTATTGCGTACCATGGCCTTATGGTTTGTATCAGTAATAATTTTAAAATATCACTCTACTGTTCTATTTGTCTTTGTGTGTGTATGAACATATGCATACATATACGTGTAGTACAGGCCAAACATTATGCTCACTATCTTGCATATATGCTTGACTAAATGACTACTTGAGATTTGAGAGTATATTTGTACAGGTGTATATGCCCTATATCACAGTATTTGTGTGTATGATTATTATTAGGTACGTATGGAGAATACCACTGTAACTGGTGAAGATGTTGAGATACAGGATGAGTTATATATCAATGGAGCCAAGATACTGCCACACAAGAGTATTAGTGTATCGTGTTCAGAGCCTAATATAATCATGTGACAGTCATGTGATACTCTCATTAATGTCGACTGTTAATCTGACAGTTTATGAAATAATATTTTTTAGTTTCTTTTCATTCCAACATGAGCAATTAACTTCCTTTTTTCTTTTAGAAGCAAAGAAAAAAATTATTGTAAAGGTGGGTGTGGCAGTAGGTGTGGGAGTTATTGGTCAAAGCACCTGCAAAAGAGAAAGAAGCTATTGTACTCTGTGTTACTCGTCTGTGAAGACGCTAAAGAGGATCTGATAGCGTGATGGGTTGCCCTATGTTTGAGAAGAAGTTTCAAATCCAAACTCCCAAGGAATACCCGTTTCAAAACCTGTACAGACCGTGGAGTTGGGTCCTCAGCAGTTTCACTAACGTGGTCATCTTGTTACTTCTTCTGTTGCTATGTTACGCTCTCTTCAGGAGGAGAAAGAGTCAACGACGGACGATAGGGAAGGTACCGTTTAGAATAGTCAAAACTGATGCTGGGAAAACAGTGAATGATAGCCAAGTCAAGGTGTTGGTGACTGGTGGGTGTGGCTGTTTTGGTCATCGATTGATCAAGCAATTAGCTGATGATGGAGGATACGAGATACACTGTTTGGACCTATTTATACCCGATATTGAGACACGCCCTCCAGGAGTAGCTATTTTCATATCAGTTGATTTGACAGATCGTTTGTCACTCGAGTTGGCTTTGAAACAGGTTGGTGAAATCAATGCTGTGTTCCATGTGGCCGGACTCATTCCCAAGGTTGGAATCCGAGACTCAGACCTATACCGAGTTAACAAGACTGGTACCCAGACTCTATTGGATGTATGCAAATCAAACCATGTAAAGCGGTTCGTATTCACGAGTACGTGTGATGTACTGATAAGCAAAGATAAACATGAAGTACTAGACAACATGGACGAATCCCAAACAGTCTTGCAATGGCTACTGCGGATCGAAGAAAGAGGCAGAGGACATTGTTATCAAGAGCGACGATCAAAATGGAATGGCCACGTGTTCCCTGAGGTGTTCCATACTGGCTGATCCTGAATCGATAATGTTCCGTGAGATCTTGCGAAGCCGGGGTGCCTATATTGGTAATGGTTCCAACAGACTCTCCATTGTTGATACGGACCAATGTGCACTGGCTCATATACTGGCTGAGAAGAGGTTGAGGAATGGGGCAGAGTCAACAGTTACCGGTAAATGTTACCACATAGTAGGTGATTCACTAACAGTGAAGGATATGATGGGGTATAGACCTGATGACTCCAGTATTACAATATGGGGCCACCCACAACCACTATCCATTCCTAAATGGCTATTCAAAGTAGCAGCCATTTTAAACGTAGCTGTATACCATCTGACTGGGTACACTCCCTTCACGTCCAGCCTTGACTTGAATGCAGTTGAGTTCCTCTCACGTACATATACTTTTAATAGTGAACGGGCCAGGAGGGAGCTGGGGTGGGGCGAGCAGCCATCATGGAAGGAGACTTTCGAGAAGATTGTTAATGAATATGAAGAAGGATTGGATAATAGGAAAAATAAATAGCATAAATTATTGCATAATTATAATATTATTGCTTATTAAAGTTTTTATTAGCGTTTATAGTAAAACTTCTTTTATACTTTTTTGATTGACAAAAATAACTTTTGTTGTACAATACAATTAATTTGTACACAGTGTGGGGCATAGTTAATTAAATAAAAGCAAATAAAAAAAAATAATTTGAGCAAATATTATTACTACAAGAATTAATTAAAGTGTCAATTTGTTTATAACAATCCAACTGATATTTGCGAATATGTGTTCATTTAGTTTTGCATGAATTTCTTCTCAATCTCGTCTGCCAGTGCGTTGCTGTCTATCTCCCGTAGTACGTCAACGATTGTCTCCCATGTGAAGGGATTGGTATATGGCTTGGCATTCTTCTGCCAGTATACAAATACTTGAATCAGCCTGTCAATGGGATCACTCTTCAGGGATTCGATCGCAGCTAGCTTCCATTCTGGTATACCAAGGTGTACTCCGATTTGATAATACTTGTTGGATTCGGTCTTGGTGTGCTTGATCAATTGGCTAATGGATGCAGGGGAAGGTGCTGATGATGAATCGGAGGGATCATCACTGGAAGGAACTGCTGACTCAGCAGGTACTGGAGCGAGCCAGTGGTTCATTGGATCTGTCATCTTGGATTCAGCCATAGGATCAATGGAACAGACCAGTTGGTTACGCTTACGTCCTTGTACAGCAATATGGCGGGGTACAGGATTACTCTTGGTTGAGCGAACACTACATGCATGAATAAAAAATAATTCATGAGCAAATGTATGATCATAAATAAATTACTTTTCATGGTGAGGAGCTTGACAAAAAAATGTCTTCCTCGGGAACATTATCTTGAATTTACGGTTGTGTATGACTTCTTCAAGAGCTTCTGTGATTGTGAGGTTTATCCGGGGTAAGCCGTACTCTTCCTCACTGTGAGGGCAACGATAATGAACCTCAAACTGATTGAATGAGTCAACCAGTATGATCAGGAACCTCAAACCAGGAGCTGTGAGACACGCTGCGTTACTCCTGACACCACATAATGGTGCATTGTCGAGATGATGTGCAACCTCCCATCCTATTGCGGGGGACGTCAGGCAGACCAATACAGCACAGAATAAACCGGTTGGGGCACACGATCTGTTGAAGTTGAACAGCAGAGGTGGGTTAGCTGGGTCGAAGAGATGCACTAGCTCATCAGGTGTGAACGGAGGGAGAAGGGCTGGCATGAAATAACTACCATTACCATCTCGACGACTGATAATGAAAAGATATTCGAATATCTTTACAAGCTCTTTGGGACCAAAGAGACCAGACCGATAATGTGTGGGGAAGTCCCTCAATATTTGCTCAGATATAATCCCTTCATCTTTCATAACGAGGTATTCACCACGAGAGGGTGGAGCACGTTGCTCATCTTTATCTACATCATGATGGGAAAGCTCATACACACACTCTGTGAGCTCTGTTACTTTATCCAATAATACTTGAGGTGAAGTGAATACCACATTAGGCAGAACGTCAGGATAATAGAAAATGAAGTTGCTGTATCTTGAGAGGAACTTTAGAGCAAAAGGGACATCATCTTCTGTGAATTGGAGATCTTTCGATAGTTGAATGCAATTCTCTATTGAAAGGACTTGACTGTTGTCCTTAATTGCTTGTTTCTGCATAGCAAGTTCCAATGCATACCATCTCAATGGAACATCAATTGGAGAAACATCTATCAAAGTTAAGCCAATCACTTTTCGTAACTGGCAAACTACTGGATCATCGAATTCACCTCGCATACATTGCAACCCATTTATCGGAAACAGCAATGACTTGCTAATCAAATTGTAAAACAGCAAACGATCTTTACAAAAGGAAAAGATTTTCAATAATCTGGCGTTCTTATCTTCAATAGTCTCATAAGAGCCTGGTGACTTTAAATACAGGTCATAATGAGTGCCTATGCAGGCAACATGGACCTTTGTATTGGATGAGTACACCATTCTAGCAAATCGAGTGATGATCTCTTCATTGCTGATGGCGTATCTACCAAGTGACAGGGATCCTTTATCTGTTTGGTAGATTGCCAAAGGTGAATCAGAAAGCTTCTCAGTGAGGTTGAATACCAGTAGTAGTACTATGCTAGTGTTGGGGATGAATGCTTGTAGGACCTCTTGAAACTGAGGCTGGCCACCAGAATCAATAAAGTACATCAGATGCTGATGTTGCAATTTAGGATTGGGCTATGGAAATATAAATAATATAATTATAGGGTATAATTACATACAACATATACTATACCAAATTAACTTGTTCCATTTTTTCATGAAGGGATTCGAGAACTTTGGCCGATGCTGTAGATCTGTGCAAAAGACCTTCTTCGCTGGTTGAATATGATCCTTCAAAGTCAGAAGCACTAATACTTGACATCATTTGTTCAAGATAGTCATTATCCATCAGCTCCCAATGTTCGTCTGCGGCATGCCTCTGTGTAAGCAATGATGTAAAAACCTCGGTTGCAACTTGATGAAGTTTTCCAATAATGGCTCTCCTAGGGAATTCAGCACATGGTGTGCTATATGATTTGGGCAGTGGATTTAGTTTCAACAGCAAATTATTCAAAAGTGTTTTACCAACTCTAGGAGGGCCTTGGAATAGAGATGTTACTATACTCAAAGAAATACACTTATCTTGAACCTGAGCAAGCTTTGCACTGTGGAAAGAAATGCATGGAAGTGCATGCATGCATTGTGACATGCAAGTGGCAATGATGAAATTATATATGAAAAAAAATGGTGAAAAGCATGTGAATTAAGTTGGATTAAAAATGTACATCATGCAGAGCAAGTTTAACTTTTACATTACACGTTAATGGTTTGTACTTTTCCAACATATTCGCTTACAATCCATTATGCAAATGTTATAAGGGTCAGGGTATAGCTGCTCCTCCGCATTTTCCTTAATACTTTTATAAGCTTATAGTCTCGCACACTTCTTCCCTAGCTGAGGAAAAATCTGGAGAAACTCAAACCTTTTTTGTCCTATAAGCTGGAATGTTAAATTGGCACACCTTACTATGACTGAGCCATGGTGTAATCGCATTTTCAGTAATTTTTTATCACTTCTTAATAAATAAAACATGGCGTTCATAATGCTGAGCAGACAATAAAGCCTGAGTAATAGGACACCCAACAAGTCACTCCTCTTGGTCCAGAACTATATACATGATTATAGTATACTGTGCATGTGGGTGTATCAAAAGCTCCGACCGTGCCCATCCCCCATTGGTTTTACACACGATCTACTTCTCTATTATCAATATATATACTATAGCTAGTATACTTACTCTGCTGTGGATTGCTGGTAGACTGCAGTATGTTCGCTACTATCACCTTGTGCTTGTTCTTGTACTCTCACGGCTTGCTGTGTGGGACGTTCAGCCATTTTTACCAAGTAAAAAGGGGTGGGGTTTGAACAATGTGTACGTACGCATAGCAACCAGCCTAGCAACGGCACCAAACGCTATAAAAGCTCACGTGGCTGTCATGTGAAGTCTTGGTTAACGACGACGTGACGAAGACATGTTTTTTTTTTGAAAAGAGAAGAAACAAGAAAGAGAGCTCAAAGAAGATACTCGAGTCGAGCCGATACTTTATACACTAAATGACTTACGAACAAAGGAATATGAGCCGAAATCGAAGAAAGACGACGTTATAACTTGCCACTAGAAGTTTTCCTGGACTTCTCAGTTGTCTAGAAGAAACGAGCCGGCAGTGTGTGGCACTTTCTTTCTCTCCACGGAGGTCAAAATTTATCTTATGAGGTTAAGGTAGTAGCCGATACGCGTGGGCGGGGCATTCATAAAACGGGTTTTCACTTATCAGATCTTTGGATGTAGCCTATTTGGATCAATTTTTATTCATCATTGACGTAGTTTTACGTTTGGCCATGCCCTTACTTCTGGAGATATACTCTAACTGATAGGGATTTTCAGCATTAGCTGAAAATGGGGGAGGATGGGGTGGGAGGTGGGCCCAAAACAAGCGGAGCGAGTAGCAATGGCCGCTGGTCGTCTGTGCATTTTTACCGGATTTTAGGGCTTTGCAATGGGGTGTGGCAGGGTTTTTCGTCAAAAATGACTAGAATTAAGGATCAGCTTTCTGGCTGTAACTTTGATAGCAAGGGCGATAGTCCAAAAACGGCTCTTTACGTTTTGTAATCATTTGACAAGTGTGGCGTGGTGGGCCAGTTTGGTGGGCGTGTCCCATTCAATGAGTAGGAGCAGCACTTTGAATTGCTAACAAAACAAGGCCAAGTTTGGCAGTCTCCGTCAAGGCTAGAGTGAAGTTCCCACTTGATCTAGGCATGTCACCATGTAGAGCAAGTCTTTGTCTACAACTTAAATTATTTTACTAAATTCACTGACCTTTGGTATGTTTTTGCTGCAATTTCTACTGTGATCACTTTTTTCAACCCTAACCACACCCCTTTGCTGGAGGGACTGGTGCGGTGGACATGAACGAAAATCTGGTTTTAGTTTCAGGTAAATGTATATTGCATGCCTCATTCATTGAAATGTTGAATGGAGCCTGTAACCCATGGGTTAGGCTACTACCTTAATTGCTTCTTATACAAATAGACATAGCTAAACTAGCTGTACTTTAAGTTGTATCAGCCCACATCCTCTAATATAGAGCAATTGCATCGACACTGAATTGCATCTTATTTGTAGCGTCACGTCCACTTCCGTATGGCAAAAAGAGTGTTGTCAGCATTGCAAGAGTAGGGCAATTGTACTAAAAGTAGTCTATTCATTTTGTTAACTCTAGCACAATAGCTTGTTCTTGCTATATGCCAAGCTATACCAACAGGTCAACAATTTAAACTCACCTTAAAGTTGAAGAGCTGATCTTGACGGTTGCAAAGCTGTTTTTTTCAAGCAAACTTCAATTTTTTTTTTTGTTAAAAAGCATCACAGTTTTTGAAGTATGTTTCTTCCATCTTCGTCCAGCACCAATTCAACCAACACAGTCTGCTTTTGTCAAGATCGTTTGGTATTCGCATGTAGTACAAGAGTGCAGCTGTCCCGTGATTCAATTGGTCACATGCTGAACAATAAGATGTAAAAATCAGCTACCCAGTGATTTTTTTTGCCGTACACAGCATAAATTTTGGCAGTGTTATGTCACATGCAGTCGCTCTATAACGATTCCTGTATCCAGCAGTGTATTGTCATTATAGAAAACATTATAATTTGCCCTGTGGCAAAAGGAAAGTGTGTAGTTGTGTTTTGAGTATATGCCTTGGTTGGTTGCAGTAGTTGTAGCACATCTGTTATCAATATCATTAATTGGATATGCTTTACATTACTTGTGTATTGCACTGTAATGACTGTAGTATGTAGGCACACATTGGCATTGCACTATACAAAATTTTTAATGGGGCATTTAAAAAATTTTCAACCATGATTACTGTATTTTTGTGTTTCATATTATTATTAAAATTGAAGTCGTGTAAATTAAACCTAAAAAAAATAGATTCACAATAACACGAGATTAGATTCACAGTTATACATTATGTATATAGTCACAGTTTCTACATTGTCGTATATAATATACTGTATATACACTGCCTGTAACCCATGTTTTTTGTTTATTATCCCATTAGCTGGACCACCGGCCCTAGCACGAGAAGCCCTTGATAAAGATTCTGAGCCTTTCTTCGTACTCAACAGTGACGTCATCTGTAGCTACCCTTTTGAGAAGCTAGTATCGTTTCACAAGTCACATGGCAAGGAAGGAACCATTGTGGTTAGTGGGTGTGGTTTTTTTGGAAATTAAGTTTCTTGTATAAATATCATTTGAAATGGGTATTGAGACTACTGTACAGTTTCTGATTCTTAAAATGAAGAGAATATTTGTCTTGCTATTATCCGTCATGCAATGCATTTTTTTTAATTGATTAATTTATACCTAGTTTCAAAAAAAAAAACCCAGAGGAATTTGTATAGATACAGTACTAGAGTCATATTATTTAGTGTTAGTATTAATAATGGATTCCCTTCGAGTAGTGTATTGGGTGATTAATGGAGCACCTGGGTAGGGTATTATCATGTGACCTTTAATGCCGCTTTTATTTCTAAAATCCACTAACACAAGTATGGCTTGATCAAACTGTTAGAAACTGATGGAGAGTATACTGTAGAGTAGACTAGGGAGAGGGTCAGAGAGAGGGAGGGGAGGGGAGGCTAACCTTGTGTGTGTTTTATGTGCATTAGACTTGATGATGGTTGTTTGGTTGTGATTGTGTTTGTATGGTTGTTAGGAATGTTAGTTCAAAGAGATACATGGTAGTCATAGCCTTCCCATAGTTTACATTAGAGAGTCACCTTCACATTATAATATATACTACTATAGACCATACAGTATAAGTATAGTATATTACTATAGGTACTGTATTAAGTATATTACTATAGGTACTGTATGGTATATAGTATAATGTACTTGTGTTACTCATATGATTAAACTGATCTCTGAATTTTCCAAAACTAGTCCTACCTAGGCTATAGCTATGATACATGCTATTCACTAATATAAAATAATTGAAAAGCACGTGAAATCAACGAGTCTAGCATACATGTATATACATGTATAATATGTGACCTGCTCTGAGAAAACCGGATCTCTGTCGCAAAAATAATTTTCCAAGTTATTTATACCACTGGATAGAGTGGAAAAAGCTCTTCAAAATGAGCTACAATACAAAAGATTCTGTTGTAGCACCGAGGAGAAACGAACGGTTGAAAAAACGAAAACCGTTCGCGTTTTTTTGACGATCGCGATCGACGGTCCGTGTTTATCGACTTGCAACTTCACGAACGTCCGGCGCCTTCTTCTGAAACTTGATATCTTACCTCTCCAGGCCTTCCTGAGCTAGCAGAGCAAGTTTTGTAAGCGTATCTTAAAAGACGGCCGTGTATAACACCGTTGAAGGTACCTCACCACTCGTGAATTCCGCCATTAATTTTAGGACCACGCCTCACGTTTTTAATTATAACTGGAATTCAATTTTTGCGACAGAGATCTGGTTTTCTCAGAGCAGGTCACATATAGATCTACATGTGTATGTGCATAAGTGTGAATACGTCATGCATACTACATACATGTATGTTCATGTATTGTATAGTACATGTACGATACATGTATAAATGTATGTGTTGCTACTTAATTAGTCTTTACGCACAATGTGTGTACATGTACATGGTTGTTAATGTCTCTCCATTGTACCCTGGACTACATCCCGAGGATGGAAGTTTATGTTGTCAGTTGTTACCAAGGGGTTGGTAAGGGTGGTCAGTGTATGGGAAGTGTTCAATTTGCTACACACCATTTGTTAACATGTGGTGTGACCTAAGGAACTTGAGAGGGTTTTTTTGTGGGTTTTTTTTCCTGGTTCTTCTTTTCTATTTAAGTTTAATTTTTATCTGTAAGCTAATTATTTTATTTCCTAAAGTTAAACTGTGACTGTTACTCTTGCACTTTGAAAGTGTAATGAGTGATTTTTGAATGAGTCCACACAGACCAATAATTACACAATCGTACAATCAATATAGGTATGTTTTATTTGTTTATATGTAAAGTTATTGTGTGAAAGTTGTACTCAACTTTTTTTAACGAGCTACATGTACATGTACATAGACTGACTGTTTTTGTAAAAAATTTTTTCTTACGAACATGTGTTAAAGGTTGCAGTTGTGATACAATATATATAATTATATACTTTGAATTTAACTTTGATTGTTTCGTGCTAAATAAATTTTGAAGTTATTGTATAAAAAAAATTAGTGTTAAAAAAATTTTTGTTGTTAACGTTACACTGTATCCACGAAATTAAAACGCAATGAAAAAAAAATAAACAACATTAATTTTATAACATAAAATATACCCAAAGTATGGTATATTACTATGCTACATGTACCTCTTAATAGCAATTGTCTACAGTTTATTCACAAAAAACATGCCTCAAGGATCCATTCAACTGTTTCACTGTCAGCAGGATGTCAAAACCTGACTGCCTGTCCCTTTCATTCACTTTTTCTCACATCCCCTGGAATGGAATGGAAGCTAGAAGTGGAATGGAAGTGTGACAGCTGCTAC
>JAYJLX010006122.1:0-18348 GCA_036873525.1 Chalinula nematifera | reverse complement strand
ACATACATACATACATACATACATACATACATACATACATACATACATACATACATACATACATACATACATAAATATATACATACATATATACCTTCATGCTTCCTGGTGAAGTAAGGAAGTTGACAAATGGCTTGAAAATATAGCTTTCTTTCTTTGTCAGGAAAACTATCACCGTGTGAATAAGCACTTCAGCCTGGAGTCTGCTAAGCATTTCACTCTCATCAACGGTTGGTTTTAAACATGGTAGCTTTTCACAGTGAGTGCACTTTATCAAGATTTTAATCACTTCTTTCAACTATAAAAGAAAAAAACAAATTCTTTAATCATAAATAATTAAAATCGTAATACAATTACGTACAGGTTGACTCAAGTAATCGACATCATCAAAACTTGAAAGTAGACTCTTCTTCACAGCTTCCTGTATAAACATTATATAGTTAAAAATACATAGGCATATGCAGAATACAATATTTAGCCATACTGATATTTGTAAGGACTCTTCTGTGTATCCGTAACTCATTGTCACTATCTGATAAATGGCTAGTAACATACATATGCTGCCTGTACTCGACAGACTCTGCAAATACAGTAAAATACATTATTCATTACTTGAAACATGCGTACACTGTACCGGCATACTTTGCATTTTTCTCTAATGTCAGAAAAGTTTTTTCCAAGTACTGCCTTGCGCAGATACTGATGTAAACCACTATACTGTCTTTTGTATACACTAAAGAATCGGTCTTCATATTGTACTATTGACTGAAAATCAGCAAAAATTATTACACAGACAGGAAGCATGTCTATATAGTTATAACTGAATTAAGTTTGCATGTTTATATACCTCGTCAGAACTCCTCAAATGCTTTGGTATAATCCATTGAGTTTCTGTAGACTTTGAACTAAGCATACTGGCTAGGAAAGAGGCTCCATGTTCTCGAGCTATCTGCTTCATCAGGAATATCCCAGGACCACTGTCAGCATCGTTAATGGCCTCATCTTCACAAACTGTCTTCAACTCTGCAAGTAGCGACTTTTCTGATTCAGTTAACGTATCCCTTTGGTCAAACAATATCTCAGCCATTGAACAGCACACGTATCTGATATTAGCAACTGCTTCAAGACATTCAACGGTAATAGTTGATTCACTTTCAGTCACTGCTGGTTTCCGTAGCACCTCCATTCCTCTTTTCAACAGCTCTGAGCAAATCTTGAGTTTCTTAGTTTCATCTTGAGATTCAAGTATGTTTTTAAGAACTATTTTACCCCTTGCATCCTGTATAATTATATAAATAATTATATTGTGCAAAAGGTAATAATTATACATTCATGGCGCACTATACACTATTTGATGACACATTATAATCTTCAATTAATGCTCAACTTTATGTAATAACTCATATTTCTAATTAAGGCCCCCTTTTGTTACCTCAAAGCATTGAATACAGAGGAGGTATCTGCTTCGTTCTGCTACCTCATTTTTCTTTGCATTGAAATATTTCTTGAGTTCTTCCATCACCATTCCTAAACTGTAATAATATAACCAATAATACAAATACACATTGTATAACTATTTATATACTTACTTGTATTCCAAAAGTAGCTGCAGTAAAAAGGAAGGCGAATCAGAGACAACCTTATCTGTTGTAGCACCTGGTTTGGCACCATCAGTTTCACAAATACCAACTTCCTCAATTTGCTTAGATTCACTTTGCTCTGTGAATACCGTATTAATCAATTCGGCTATCAATGCTCTTTCAGGGTTATTGTAGACTTCACCAAAAAAAATGGTAGAAATTATTTCTGAAAGACATTTGTCTTTACGATTCTTAACATCAAGGAGTTTCGGTCTGAAAAGTTATATGTACATAATTATGATAAAATTACACTACAAAAATTCAAGACACAAACCTGTCAAAATATTTTCCTGCTTTTGTGCATTTATTATACTCTTTTGTTAGCTCTTTCACAAGAGATTTAAAGGGCCTTTCAATACTTTGGAAGGTTTTCAACTTCGAACAGTCACACTTGCAAACCTGCATTTATAAATATAATACATGTACGTTACACATAAAAATAATGTACATGCATGTATAACATTTACCCTGCTACTCTCAGATTCACTCTCTTCAAAGGAAGAAATTTCGATTCTCTTTGCAAATTTGATGTAGTCGTCATAGTCCAGAGCAATGTGTTCGACAAACAATTTAATAATGCGTAAATAGTTCCAGAAAAACCTATAAAATTTACAGTTAAAAAAGCATAATTTAAATAAATTAATTATTAATATTACCTGAGCTGTTTAGTAAGAGGTAACTGATTAGATGCTCCTTCCAGGATAGAACTGATTATATTCTGAAAGATCTGAAGTTCAAGGTGACGTTCGGCAAAGTTGTGCTTGGTTGTGTCTTCTAGAGGTATCTCAAGTTCATAAAGAGCAATTTCAACCGCACGAAGATGGATATCAATATATTCATTTTGGTAGGAATCTCCTATTATGTAAGAAATGCAATTTTAAACTCACGTGTTATTTTTTGTACATTATATTATGGGCTCCTGCATGATTATATTCATTGTAGACAGAAATATCATTATGAGCATGTAGTACTACATTATAATACAAGTCCTTAACACTCACTATTTTCTGGTTTTAACTGTGGTAATAAACCAGGATTTAACGATGTCAATTGTCCCAACCACATGATCTCCTTTTGATGTAACTCGAACGTAACATGAACAGAAATAATACGAGAGAGTAGACAATGATGGTCGGGGAAATTAGGTCCTTTGGTTACAGCATATATGGCATCATGTAATATCTACAGTCAACACAATATATTAATAATAATTTGAAAGCCTTACAGATCTGTAAGCCTTTTGTAGCATAAATCACTTGATTGTTACAACCGAGGGATTATTGAATTTTTTGCTCATTAAATTTATGTGATTCAATTTTTGCTAAAGTAGAGCATGTGCAATACTTAAAACTGTGATACAAAATTTTTATGTGATTTAATTTTTGCTGTTTTTGTTGCAAGCAAAAATAAAGTTACAGTAAAAATATCCAGTTATACGGGTATTATGTAAGCATGCACCCCTACATACAGACATATATACATACCTCCAATTCCATGTCATCAACTTCAGTATCCGACCGTGTCACATTATGTACACTCTTCAGGAAGTCAGTCAAGTACATCCTACAGTATTTATCAATCAACCCCTCCTCTTCTGTAGGAATAATGCACAATGCCTCTGCTAATGGTGCTAGTGAGAGTACCCGATAGATATCTGAATGAGCTTGCTTCATATCTATATAAGGATATAAAATAATAAAAATTTCGAAAATAGCTATAGCATGCATACTAATTTTTTTATGTGCTAATTAAGTTATTATTAATTACCATTCACTCCTACTGTGCTGTCTTGTATCTGAGAGTCAATCTTCTCCTTTATGACCCAGAAAAATGGGAAACAGCACTTGAAGTCCTGTTTAAGGGGTTCCTGTAGTTCCGATGACCGATACTTCTCAGACGGAGTACATAAATCTGAAAAGTCACAAATAGCAGGATGGTTGAACATACGAAACCACAGCTTCTGGTCTAAAGTCATCTTATCCCTTTATTGGAAGAATATAGAACTTGAATTAAACACGAAACAAAACAAATTCCTGACTGACTTAATGTTGATCAAGTCCAAATTATGATAACAGTCTACGAATGAGAGGATATTGGCAAATAATGGAGTCAACACTTTATCAATTTTCTTGGCTAGCACGTTTTGAAATGTTCCCCCGCTTTGAAGACTGGAGACATTCAAAGCCTCATTCAAAACCCACTCGGCGGAGTGTTGGAACTTTTCCCTATCTTGTAACAAGTCTAGAATTCTCCATACAAGAGCCCCGTAGAATGTTTCAATACCTGCAAATAATATAAGGTTAATAAACTACATATATTATGTAAAATAATATTTACCTAGTGGAAATTCTATTTTTTCAGGAATCAGTTTCAAGAGCAGTTTAACTCTTTTCGCTGCCCAAGTCCTTTTCATCTCATCTCTTTCAGTAATCATTGAAACTGCTGACTGAATACAAAAGTGAAGCCTTTTACACTGTGTGTAGCCTTTTCCACCCAAGCTAGCAAGTTTCTTGGAATCAAAGAACTGCATGAGAAATAAAAAAAATTATTATACCCATGCATACATGTATACGGAGATGTTGAAGATTTATTATAATTTTATTACCGTTTTTTTTATTATAAGTGAGCCAGTTACAGAGTTCATTAGACTAGAGTCTAATGACATTTGTTTATCTGTTGTAGTATACTCAGGTTCTCCTTCTTTCATATGATCCTGGTTTGCCACAGCAGGCTCTTCAATGGTTCCTTCAGTATTATTGCTGCCAGCCTCTGTGTTTATATCATTTACAATACCATCATTGACTGGTTCATTGGCAACTTCTTCCTCTTGGTCAATTTGTCCAGCTGCTATTTCTTCACTCACGATGACTGATTCTGGCTGTAATCTACGAAATGCCTCGGCTGCATAGGAAGGGTCGATCTCTTTGGGCTCAATAAACGACATGCTATAAAACAGCTCACTGATACTGGCTGACATCGCATCGTTGAGAGTGATACCAGTACTTTCAGTTACATGAACGTCGTCAATATGAGCTGATATCCATGATCCACCCTGAAATCCCACGAACATAAAGTTCTTTTTAGCACGAGTCTTGACGTATCTTGGCAGATTAACTATCATGACAACGTGCGTCAAACCACAGTCGATAGATTTCTCTTTCTTAAGTTGGTAAACCTTCTCCCTCTGATCATCGATACGATATCTAGCACTGGCTATCAAGTCACCATAAAGGTGGCCTGAATCACACTGAATGATAAGTAAGCGTTCTTTAGGCTCTACGGCAGTAAAGATGGGCCTAATTAAAAGAAGAAATCGAATTATACAATTAATTTTTACATCAACAATTATCTTACTCTAGTGCTTTTGTAAAATCCAATTCCGTATCAAATTCTTGTAGCAGAAAGGATGGTGTTGCTTCATTAAATCCAAGCACTTTACAAGCAGCCTTCGATTCAATACTGGAAAGCAGATGACTGTGTGTTGTGATCTAACATTTAAACAAAATAATGCTATGATGTCCTGTATATAGACCCCTGGCAATTGGGACTTCCTGTCTGACATATGCAAGGCCATCTTGGATTATACATGTATACAACTTCACATGTGCAGTGTGGCAAATAATTATTACTTGTATACCTGATTAAACAGTTGCATTTATATAATATATTTACCACTCTGCCATGAATGCATGTAAGTTGTACTAAAAGATGGTTGCCGTTTGTCGGATAGAAAGATATGTTATCCCCATATTACACCATGTAGTTATATTATGCTTATCATTATTTACCTGTGCTGACAATGCTTTTGTGCTTTTCTTATTGGAACAAATTTCATCTAGCTGATGCTTAATAAAGTCTGTCAGTGAGTCATGCTTTTGTTGGTTAAAATAAATGTTACACAACTTTTCCTGCTCGTCCTTCAAGTCAGTGCACTTCAGTCGAATAAGAGCATCAGGAGAAGCCATTTGTAGTAGCAGCTTCTCACTAAGTTCATAAACATCATCTGCCGCATCAGCCAAATCCTCATCAGATGAAACTCTATGCTCTTCCTTTATCTTGGTGACTTGGAAAATCACGGAAGCAGGAGTGTCTGGTTGATAGCCCACGATGGCATCTTCTTTCGAAAACCTGCATGTAATAAATTTTAGTAGCAATATCCTTATAATTGTGGTATTGATTAAGCCAGTACAAGCTAACGTGTATGATTTCCCTGTATCGGTAAATTTCTTAACCCAGTCTCGCAATTTCTGCAATACTTCCTTCTGCCAGTCCAGCAATATTGTCTCCGTCAACACAAAGTGCTTTTCTAGTCGGTTTATGAGAGGTGTGGGAAAAGTCTTATATACTGTTTCCCTCTCAGCAATCAGAATCAGTCTGGAATAATGAATGAATCAAAACATGATCAACACAATTATTACAACACACACAAACATACTTAAAGTCATTGTGAACACGACACTTCACTCTGTGGGTTTGTAGACCCAAGTCTACGTAACGACTATTACCAAGCACAATATGGTACTGGTTTAATAAATCGTATAAACTTTCATAAAGGTTCTCTAAGTTCAGTAATATCACAGTACGTCCTGTTTCCATACAAATCTTGATCTGGTTAATGTTCCGACATACTTGAGTATACTCCCTGTCCTTAGGAAATGAACTACCGAACAATACAAATGGTTCCTTCTTTCTGATTTTATCTAGTTTATCAGGTTGTACTATGGCCAGCTTCTGTTGTTTGAGTCCGACTGCTTCGTTAAGCTTGTGCTGTAAGACTTGAAGAGCAGCATTGTTCTCAGTAAGGAATAGCAAGTATCGATTCTCCCTGAAAAAAGTAAAAGTATAATTAATTATAATAATAATAAATATAATTAATTATAAAACATTGATTGTGATTTACCCCATGTGTGACAATCCATCAGATTTCGTTTGAAGGCTATTAACAATCAATCCCAGAGGACTGCAGTCTGGGTTGAGCAAATCAGCATTCCCACCCTATAATTTATAAAATAATTGATTTTAATTTATTAATGTATAATTACACTTACTGATTGAACCACTGATCTGGTGGATAAAGTTTTAAACTGCTTCCGCCAATCCTGAAAAACTTTGTAGGTATCAAATTTATTGTATCCCCCAAAGTTTCGCTTGATAGCATGTTCCAATTGCTGATCAGTGGGTTCCTGTTTACTGGTTTTACACATCGCATACAGCATTTTAATAAGGCTATAAACACGATGATAATTAAACCATACAGCTATTAAAAACTTTATTATACCTATAAAAGTCTCGTAATCCAAAAAAAGATCGTTGGAGCTCATTGTTGGAGTCATTTACACTGATTTGCCTTTTACAGATGTCCAAGTAAGCTTCGGCAAGATACTCAAAATATGGCTGTAACAAGTCTTTTACTACAATATCCCTGTATATAATTTAGCCATATATAACAGCATAAAACACTGAATTACAATGAATATTTTATATATACTTCGGTTTTGTGCCTGATTCTTCTTCCTTTAATACTTGTTGATCACTGATATCCCTGATTTATCAATATAATAAGATGCTTACAAAAATATATTAAAATTGATCATATCATACTTTGATTCAGATTTTTTATCAGCATTGTCCGCTTGATCATCAGTTTTCCTATTATTTGAGAAGAATAAAGACGCGATAAAATTAAATCTATTGATGTAAAATAACTTTACCGTTCATCATTCGTATTCTCAACTGCTTTCTGTTCTAATGGTTGATTGCTTTCAGTAGTTTCTCTGCATGGCAACAAAAAAAGTTCAAAAATGTAAAAAAAAATCAAATATACAGTCAGTAGTACAGCACTGTAGCAATTATGCACTTACTTAGAATCGATAACTTCAATACTTGCTGACTCAGCATTTTTAATTTCACTTTCCTCTCTAAATAAGAAAAATTTATAATCCTAAGTTTATAGCACATATAATGGCTACATGGGCTTACTTAGACTCAGCCTTGTCACCACTTGCTACCTCTTTGTCTTTTGTGATGTTTTTGACTCTATAAAGTAAATAAAGTTAATTAAAAAAGCATAAAAAGCTATAACATACTTTGGGTCACTACTACCAGGTTTCTTTGCCTTCTTTTCGTCACTTGTACAAATTTGCCTTTGATATACAGAATAAATATCAGTTATAATCTTCGTAATTTAATATTAAAAATTTTATTTATTCATGTCGCTTACTCAGCAGATAGCACAAGTTCCTTACAGTTGGGATCACCTCTAGTCACCATTACACCACGGTTCATCTTGGCTGGATCAAGGGCCCAGTTAGAGATACCAATGAACGCAACACGCTTCTCACGAGCTATGATCTATATAATAAAGATTATACTAGTTATGTAATAATAATAATACTAGTTATATAATAATTATAATAACGATTGTACTAGTTATATGAACTCAAGATCCATTCAGCTACAGCATGAATAAGATGAGGTAGATATTGTTATGTGAAAAAAATACATATACCTCTTGGTCATTTTTTTCTGTTCCATCCTCCAGGAGAGGGTGAAGTGCTTTAAGTGGTAAATTGGGTGAGTCCTCAGCCAATCCAACCTCATCAAGAACTACAACGGCAGTGAATTTAGAGTTTTTCTGATCTTCTTGAAATTTTCTAGCTGTCGTGAAAACTCCTATTACACTTTCGGGAGTGGATAACTGACTACACTGGTATGAAAACATATGAACCTATATGAAAATAATATGGACAATGAACAAATGATACTGTAAAAGCCACACCCATTAAAGCCACGCCCATTTAAGTACAAACACTTTGTATACGCACTCAGTCAAAAGAATCTACGTTAAGGTTAATATTACATATCAGTATACTAACTTCATTGAAATCTTTAAGAAACTGGTTTGCTTGCTGATTCAGCGAGTCTTTTATAATTGATTTAGCCAGTGACTTTGAACTACCCGGTTTACCCACGAGGAATAATGGTATCTTCAGTTGTACACATATCGCCATCATGAATACATTCTCTTTCAGGGCAGCATTCCTGGCTATGTTGGGTCCAAGAGTCATGTTATCCAGGAGTACATCTTGACACCTGTATACACAAAAGCAATGCATAATATGCACACTAAACTATATGTCACACTAAACCATTTTATCTCATTTAGGAATTGCACTTTGGTCAACCGCTGGTTAGTTTTATCCTCCATTACATCAAGAGGTGGTATGAACTGTTCAACAACTCCTGTTTCATATTTATCTCTTTCCTGTAGTCTGGCATGGTAACACACACTCAGGCTCATTATTAGGGCCCACGTTTCATGACCCACCAACTTGTTATTCTATTACAATGAAACACATGCATATATTTTGATCAAAGAGTGATTGTCAAAATCTTACTTCGCCTGCCTTCACTTGAATTAACTTGATAAACTTTTCTCGTTTACCGTAGAAGTATTTGAACACTATCAAAGCTCTCTCAACATCACGTAAACTCACAAAACTACATTCATCCTAAAATAGAAGATAATCATGGTGAGTTAATGACATGACTTATAAGGCTGATTAATAGAACAAATTATTATAACCCTATCATGCAGTAAAGCACTGTACAGTGGACTCTCGCTATTCAGACCCTCCAAAATGCGACCACCTCCCTAATGTGACCACCTCCTTCAGGCACTAATTTATGATTTGCCTACTAATTCTATAGCAAACTTTCCGTGTAATGTGACCACCTCAGTAATCAGACCACTTGATTTTGTCCCAAGGGTGGTCAGATTAGAGGGAGTCCACTGTATTGTTATACACTAATTTGTATTTTGATAACATACGGTTTGTTTCTTCATGAAACTCTGAGACCAGGTTAACACTCGAGACACAGCATTGATAACCTCAGTTCGACCCTCTAGTTCCTCTACTCCACTACACCTGTCCTTCACCATCTGTCGGGTATACGTATCTTCTGTTTTATCATCCAGCTTTCCAAAGTCGTAAACAAGTGGTCTCATACTGGATGGGAGGTCAAACACTCTATATACTAGTTCACGTAGAGGGATTTCACCTATTTATTGTATAACACAAGAATATACATGCTGTAAATAGTACTCTAAATATCTTTCAATTAAGCCATCTTCATCTACCTAGCTTCTCTTGTGCTTCATTTGCTTTAACATAGAAGCCCAATCCAGCTGATTCCAACTTAGCAATCATGTCTTTATGATGCCTGAATTGATGAAAAAATTATGTCATTATATATGTTGTACTGATATAACACTATCGTACTTCCTGTAAGGGTTGCAGGCAGCGATGAATTTAAGATCACTTGCTAGCTTTTTCCCATTCAGTCGTCGATCACACATTACTTCCTTGATCAGCCCAATAGCGTCAGTAGTGTTGGCTTCATCAAAGAATAGAACAGTGTCAATATTATATCGTTGCTTGTTGCCCATTGCCAAGGACTCCGCCTCCTCAACCATTTTTGAAACATCCTCAGGAGTTGTACCACCATGTACCTATGAATTATGTATACAGACAGCATATAATAATAATAATAATTATATATCATACACAATGTAAAAGTGTATGTGTGACTTAATTCATATACCTTCATGATGAGCATGTTGTTCCTTTTAGTTGTAGCACTGGATGGTTTACCCCCCTGAGCAGCCAAATCACACATATACCGTATCAGTCTTGTTTTACCACAACCTGTTTCACCCATAATGACAACAGGAATATTACACCTATAGAACACATGTAATACATGAGGTTGGAGTAACAGTCAATATATATAACAGTATGTATTACATTATACCTGAACTTCATCTGTATTGCTAGTATCTTGATGACGTTATCAGGTGTGAGGACATACGAAGTGTCTGGATCCTTGGGTTTATCAACAATCCCCATCACTCTTGCTATTTTATCTATTAGTTTCTCTTTTCCCAGTTCATGATAATTTTCTTTTAAATCAACTTGATTATTTCCCAAGTCATCAACAAGCTCCTTGTGAATGACAGCTTTCAAGATAGGTTCTTTCCGAACTGGATCAAAAACATCTCCTTCCTTATTCACAATAAATCCAACAAATGTCAAGCTGGAATCATTATTGAAGAGCAAGTATGGATGATAGCTAATAATAAAAATAATAATAGTACAATGTAAACATTAGATACATATGCTATCAGACGGTACATACTTAGTGTGCCATTTTTTGTCATCTGAGATTTCAAGCCCTTCCACAGTTGATAACTGTTTCACATCCTGACCACTCTCAACCGCTACTTCCCTTTTCAAGGAAGAAGTGCAGAAATCCTACAGTGCAACATATAAACTACACAATATGCAATGATCGAAATTAATACCTTTGACATTATTGCCATGAACTTGACAATAAATGTTTTAAAACCAGATAAAGTATCTTTCACAAAACGTTTATCACAAAACCAACTGTTCTCAGTGCGCTCCAGCTGTTCATTAAAAAAGCAGATAAAATTTCTCAGTTCCAACCAAGACGGGTCTTTGAGCCCAGATTTCCTACATGTAATTATAGTTTACAATACGCAAAGCAATTGAGCAATAAACTAACTTGAGCAGTAATTTCAAACACTTTTTCTGATCCTCTTTAACCACTTTCTTGTTGTAGTAGAATTTCTCTATATCTTGAAGGTTTGCCATCCTATAACTGTAATGAAAAGTTCGCTGGAAAGGTGGACTTTCCAATTCCCTTTTGTATATTTCCATCAGCACAGTGCTGGCTATTTCTGCAATATAAAAATACAAAGGTCAAGTAACATCTACAATAATCAGGTATACTTGCTTTCTGATATTAAACTAGTTTCAAAATCAGTTCTTACTTTTTTCATCATCACTTAGAATTTCCAGAACTTCGTTTGGTGAGTCACACTTTGTAGTGGGCAAAATTTTAAGCAAATCAATAGTATTTCTGCAGATCTTTTCTGCTTGTTTGTCCTACAAAAATTACGATTAATTAGACTGCTTTGCTTAAATAAAGATACGTACTACACTATACACTGTATATAGCTTACTTCATCAGGTGGTATTGTTACTTCTATTGCATACAAATGACTTGGATTCACCCTCCATATCTGTCCAGTGCTGCCACAAACAGCTTGTAGTATCAGCAAATTAAATAGCAGTGTCCCCATTTGTCTTAATACCTGATATTAAAAGATAGATATATAATAAAATTTAATAGTTACACTATTGTATCCAAGAGCTACTGATTACTATAATACTATTATACTTACAGTCTGTGAAATATCAATGTGAAAGATGCAGGGATGATCAAATACAGTACGGCTATTAAGAGCTTGTATAAAACTATCAGCGTCTACTCTTGGGCCATGTATTGGAATCACATAGTAACACTTATCCTTGATAACTTCAGGTAATTTATTCACCAAATGTTCAACATAAAGGGATTTCCCCATGCCAGCTCTTGTAGAGGATAAAACTCGAACTCTATAACTATAATAATTATTAATAATTAATACATGTGACTGAGATTGCAGTATATTGAATGTTACTTGTTTTCATCCACATCTGATCCCTTTTTAATGACGTTTGGAGTGTTTTGGTCGATTTTGAAGTGATGGCTCAAAAACTCAAGAAAGTCTTTATCAGGTTTCATCCCTAGGTACGATCTGCGACACAATTGTAACTTGGAGATGATAATAGACTTGTCTTCCTCTTCACTACTACACACAATTACAATCTTGAAGTCTAAAAATAAAAAAAATAATGTATGTTCCACCTTTATAAAAAAAAAAAAAAACCACACCCAAAAAACTCCACCCACAAGTCACATGTACCCTTCCCACCATTGTTTTCCTGGCTCTGAGATGTATCTTATAATTATCAATAAAGTGCGAAGTACATGTGTATGCATGTACCTTGTTTTCCACGAGATTGTTCCTGTAATTCTTGAAGAGAGGTATCACAAACTTGATAGCTTAATAACTCAGCGTGAACCAGACAGAATATCCTCTTATTATTGGGATCGTTGAAGGCTCGTTTCCATAGCAACGTAACTTCTTCAGCCGTTGTTTGCTCTGTACAGATCAGTACCTCTTCATACGTTGGTAATGGCGGCCAGTTAGAACCATCAGGATGATATTCCATGTACAATGATAGAGTGGTCTTTAGTACGTGTTCTATGAAATTATTAATACGGATTATTACAAAAAAATTAGTTTAACGATTAATAGTTATTATTTAGTTAAACTTTTTAATTAAACATTAATTAATTACCTGGAGGTACAACGACGAGATTAAATTCTCCTTGTTTAATGATATCTGGTTCTGGTAAACACCTGGGTTGGGCAATCATGGCTAAATCAAAAGCATGATAAAAGAAATCAATATACATAAAACTATTTTAATAGTTACAATTAACTATACCATCGCTCTGTTTTGCGATATTTTGAAGTAATCTACCAAGTTTTGGAAGAGGCATGTAGTTTTTCTTGGTTTTATCCAACCTTTCCAATCTCATCCTTTTAAGCCTATATTATAAATCAACTGAGTGCATAAATGATAAATCACAATAATAATGATAAACTTACTCTTTTACTTTATTGTCCTGCTCTGTGCTTTTATCCCCACTTTGTTCTGTTGTAGACAATGCTACTGTGTTAGTCTCAATATCAAGATCCATTCTCTGAAGATAGTCTTCAGCATGTCTAATATTATCAGGATGTATCATTAATGCTTTGACTACGTCTTCAAAATTGTATCCTGCAGCCATCAATATTTTGACGCCTTGGTGATTCTTATCCAAGGGAACACGTTCCTTGATTTCAATCATGGCCTCGAAATGTTCATCCAAAATGTCATCATTGGCAGCTTCATTTCCTTTACTAATGACTTTGTCATCGCCGGTTTTCTCTTGTGTCTCTGTTGTGTTCTTTGATGTAACTGAAGATGGTTCCTCTGTTTTTGTAGCTTCGTTCTTCTCAACTGAACTTAGAGTTTCTGAAGATTCCTCGTCGTTGTCTATCTCTTCATCGCTCGACAATTCTGAATCGGAATCTTCCACATCAGATGATGGATAAGTATACTTTTCACATTCATCCTCGCACCAGTTCATAATATCTTCCTTTGCAGAGTCCTGCGGACACATCTCGAATGCAAGTAATATAAGCAATTTATTGTAACCTGCTGATTTCTCTAATTGTATAAGGTAGCTGAGCTGCTTTTTATTGAGGTCTTCAGCCTTTAAGCTTGGTTTTGGCCAGCCACTGCTCACCTCCTCCTTCATTTTACGAGATTTTGAACGTTTCTCTTTTGGCTTGATCTCTGGTTGAACAGTTTTAGCAACGATATCGGACTGACCATCTCCAGTTGCAGCTTCTTGATTTGCATCGTTGTTAGCATCTTCATTATTTGAAGATGGCTCTACAGGATTGAGCTCTACTGGCTTTGAATTCACTTCGTTTAGACATTCCTTGATGAATTTAACCTCTCGGTTGTCTGTTATACCGTAAAGCAAGTTCATTACTCCTGGTTTGATTGGCGGCAAATGTAGTGTTGAAGCTTCAAATTGACCCAGCTCCTCCCTCAGTATAAGTAATTGGGGTGTGGTGAAGTAGTTGAGCTGATTGAACTTGTTTCGTTCCTCTTTAACTCTATCCAACCACATCTTCAAATGTCGTTCCATTTTTTTCGCCTGATACTTGAGTAAATCGTACAGCTCTTCCCCTTCTGCTGTCATAGGCATGCTACAGGAAAACTGGAGGCACCATTGGATGTAATCTGAGTTTCCATGATGTTGTAGTTCCATCAATACGTCAGCAATCCGGCATACACCATGAAATATCTATAATGCAAATGACAATAGATTAAATATAATTATAGCATACATGCATGTATATCTACATAAATGCAGTAAAACTAACATCTAGAAAACGATCAACTGCATCTCTTTCATCTGATTTTTGTCCAGCAATTAATACGAGTTTGCTTTCTAAATCTCTAAGCTCATCGAAGGTGTATTTATACTTTGGCAATGCTTTCTCACCCTCGATCTCTACCAAATGCACACATACTGCTTCAGTTCTGGACATCAATTGGACAGGCCTTATGGATCCGATTTCATAGACTCCAAGAGAATTGATGTTTTTCATTTGGCCAAATGAAGATTTCTCAACCGAACCTTGAGTCTCTCTTACGGATTTATACCATTCAATTTGTTCTTCACACATTTCCTGGCAAATTAAAGGAAAAAAAAATTAAAACCGCACATTGGTTAATTGATCCCTCATGCATATGCGGCTCTGTGCAAAGGGCAAGCTCTCTCACAATAATACATAATGTACGATTCTGTAAACCCCTCATAACAAAAATACAATGGCCCTAACTGTGTATGCACGTATGCTTACCAAATTCTTAAATAGCTCATCCTTTCTCTGATCCGATTCCTGTAGACTGATACAGAGATCTCGCAATGTATCAAAACCAGCGTCTTGAGGTAACTGGTAAATAAACTGTCCAAAACCACTCCCAACAGTTCTCAGAGCAACCAGTCTATCAGTAGCCATATCGCCCTCCCCTCCAGCAGCCGTGGCCAGAGCAATATTGACAAAGTTTTGAAGATCATTCACAGTCGATTCCACATCTGTAAACAATTAAAAGTCTAAAAGTAATCAATTGCCTGTGCATTTATGGTTTCAATACCTTTTTCCTGAGTGCTTTTTTCTACATCCTTATTTCCTAGTGTTCTAATCCAATCTACAATGGCTGAACATTGAACAAATTTCTCGAGACATTTTCGCAAGAGTAAATCGTTTGCGTAGGACACAAAAAATTTCCCAGCATCTTTTAATGTCTTATCAATGGACTTCAAACAATCCTTATTGTAAGCCTATAAATAGTAATTACAAATACAATCACATAATGAGATCATATAGACTAATACTAACTCCTTTGGCGATTTTATCAACAATACTGAAGTCTCCAGTGAGTTCCAAACCTGTACACAAACTTTCAAATATTTTTGCTGAGTCTTGACACCCACAGAGGTTCCAATAATCTGCAACGTGTTTGCGAAAATCACTGATCCATGCTGTATCACAAACATCTCCTGCAATTGATGGAGATAAGATCTGACACAATCCTTGGATGTCCTTGATGCATTCCACGAGTGAATCTTCTTTTAGTGTTGACGTCTCAGAAACTTTATATACTTTTTTCAGCGTTTCATCCAGCAATGTTAACTGGATTTCCTCACTTTTTAGCTGAAGAATAAAACCTATAATCTGTTTCAAGGTGGGGCTCCATAATGAAGTGACCACTTCATCAAACGTGATACCATCAGCTTTATCGGTAATCTTTTCGACTTCCAGTTTCCAAAAGTGATGGAATAGTTTACTCGAGTGTTCGTGTGCTAGTTGACAGAATTCTTCAATATGGGGAAGTAGAGGCTTGGCTGGCTTGTAGCAGGTTATTTGGACCCTCTCATCTTTGCTAATATCAGAACATAGCTCCGATAAATGCTCTTTGTCAGAGTGCTGTATTTTCACAACAGTATCTATGAAATGTCATGCAGGGATAGTACAAAAAAAATCATGGTACTGTATATTTTTTAAAATCCTGTGTATGTATTTTAAAAAAGAATTATTTTTTAAAAAATTGATGAAAACAACAACGGTACATACATGTAAAATGATTTTGAAGATGGGGCATGCATCATAGCTATATAGGGCCGGCTATACGACACACATGTATACACTTCCATCACACACTCATCGCACACCTATATACATTCACAACACACACACTATATATACCTATACACATACTTATCACATGCATACACATTCATAACACACACACTCATCACACAAACACAGTACAGAGTAGTACAATGTCACACAGACATAATATACATGTACAAACACATTCAACACACACCCAACACTTACATGAATATTATACATAATGCATGTTATATAGCCAGTGTTGTAAACTCACCTTTTAATGGTACATGCTTGAGATAGTCAATGAAGTGGAACAATTTTTCTTCAAGAGCAATGAAGAACTCATACTCTCTCCTCCGCTCTGCTATACGCATCTTCATTGTTGATGGATCAGGTAGTAGTGATGAAACACTAGGCAAGCAAAGTGCTGAAACTTTCTCGATCTTATCCTCTAGCTCCTTAATTTGTTGGAATGATATTTGCCTGTTTCCTGCAGCTTCACAAATGCTTGCAAATATTGAAAGAGCAGAATCACATTTGGATTCCCATTCAAGACGTGGTTTAGAAGACTCTGATACCCTTCCTCCTAATTATAATAAGTTTAAAATAATTATCATAACATATCTTTAACTATAATTAATAACAGACCACACCCATATATATTTATGAATAACATACCATATAATGAGAGAAAACTCGGCCATAAGTCCCATTCTAAAACAGCAGACAAAGTAATAGCCTCATCCTTTGTGGGATACTGCTTTAACAATAGCTCTCCCAATAGTGTAACAAACGATGTTGATCTTGAACCATCAAAATAGCTTCGAACAGAGTACTGAATTAAATAACAAAAAAGAATCATAATAATTGTAACATGATGAATAATATCTTTAATTTGTCAATTACTTGATCTTTTTTAAACATCCTAATCAAAGCAGAAGATGCTTGAGTAAGAAATAAGGGCAGAAAGTCTGATTCCTTTAACTGTGATTCAATATCAATAAACTTGTCAACTATAGCCTTATCAGGTAATATAGTGATACGTGATTCCAGGACACATCTGATGAGGTTATACCAATCATTCTCAATCTGAGGAGTTGACTTCAGTATATCGAGAATTTTTTTTTCATTAAGAATGAATTTCCAAACCTTTATAAATATGGCACAGAATATGTACATGCATAAATTAATTAACTATATAGCATATTTACTTCAAGCTCCTTTTTTTGATTACTGTAATTATTCCGAACAGTACCCTCTTTGATTCCGAACTTGGCCCCCCCAACATCTGGATCCTTTGATATCCACTCTTCAAACCATTCCTCCACACAGTCTCTGTTTCGTTTGTCAACAGTTTTGTCTTTAACTCCTGAACAGAATGTAATATATGTGGCACAAAATACAAGGAAAGCAGATCTTCTGTGACTGATGTCAGTTGAGCCATGTAGCTTCTTCAAAAGAGCTTTTGCCAGACTCTTAAAAGATTCTTCAAAATTTCTAAAAGGTAAAAAAGTAGTCAATGCATTGTTTAATGTTTATCACAAAAAATATCTAATAGTTAAAGCACGGTTCACTGTGGGATTTAATAACACAAGGGGTGTGGTTGAGAGGGCTGATATAGCATGAAGCGAAGCCGAGTGCTCAGCAGCACTTGAGACCACAATCCGAGTGCTATATATTAAATCCCAGTATATAGCACTATTTGAACTGTGCTTTAAATTGTTTATATAGTATCCTTCATTGTAACATGGGCGCATCTAAAATGCTCATCAAGATACTGAAGAGAAAAAAATTACGCTGAAAAAACATGAGGTTACCGAGTTTAAGTTATTGTATTTCTGGCCACAAGTGCTATAAATCTTGTACAATTTTGGTAAAATTTCGGCCACGAGTGCTGTATCGAGTCCAATTCCGGCTAAGAGTTTTATATCGAGAGCAATTCCAGCCACAAGTTATTTAACAAGTAAAAACATCCAGCCAATATATATA
>JAYJLX010006011.1:0-18358 GCA_036873525.1 Chalinula nematifera | reverse complement strand
AGCAATGGTTAGTTCTACTTCATGCAACTTATTTGGGCTTCAAATGTTGTTTTAAACTGGAGTTATGATCAACTAAAATGTAGCCATGTTTACGGCTGTAAAAGCCTGACCCATGACTTAAGTCACCTGTGTAGCACCATGGGTGAACCTCACTAACAATCACATCTGGATAGAAGATGACTGGCTGCGGACACCATGAAAACTAATATGTACTAAGAACTCCGTATCGGAGGGGAGCCCCGTAAAAAATCTTCCCAAGAAATTTATCCCCCTGACTATTTGGCTCCGTATTAGGTGTTCCATCGATACCTCATTCAGCTTTTGATCGTTGCTGAGGAGGAGGGGTGTGATAACCCTAGCAGAAATTGGACATTATTTAATAATAACAATGTGAAAAATGCGTTTTTTTTTTTTGAGTTTGTAGATATTTCCTTTCTTTGGCATTAGCCTGACTTATCCGTATTTAGTTATTTCCAGTATACCCAACTTCTTACAGCTGGATTTGTTTGTGGATACTGTCTGTCAGATACCAGAAATGGCCTATTTTAAACTCTTGATTTCAAAGATTTCCGGGTTTATTATTATTATTATTATGGATGGCTCAATAACTATAGGAACAAAAAGTACTGTTGTCCCACCCAACACCAAAGTTCTAGATCTGCTTCTGCACACTGAGGTTGCACTTTTGAAAGTCTTTTGAAGTCTTTGAACATGATGATCAAATACAGACTGAATACAGTTTGGAGATGCAGAGCTATCACTTTTAGCACCAGAAATTATGCGAGTTACACATAAATCCGCATCTCCAGGCCTTCCTATTTACAGCAAAAATTCATAAATGACGTTTTATTGGGTTTAATTGAAACAGGGTGTACGGAATACCGGTTGCTTTCAAGTACTTTATTGTGCATTGCACGACATGCAGTACAGCATACAACTATTCCCTGTTACATCTAGTTTGCACGACTCAACAGTTTATACAGTAGCTATATTGCTTAGGTCTTTGCTTTTGCCACTCATAATCATAAAAATTTCTAAATGAAATGAAGGCAATTAAGTGACACTTATTGGATAAATAATAATACTATTATAACTTTTATTGATAGTTTATGTGCCAAGTGTTCAACATTTTTTGTTCTTGAACTTTCTATACTGCTTGCTGTGTTGACACATTGTATAATCGTTGGTTCTTTGGTTGTAAATAAGTAATACAGAATAGTTTTTCATCACATAACAATAGAGTAGCTTACAACCATTATTGTAACTGTTGAAAAATACTTGCAGCACTAGTATTTTTTCATGAAACAGAATAACCATAACACTTAGATTCTTCCATTCAAACTACCACACACGCACAGTGTCTCAACAACAGCACGCATGCATGCTGAGTCTACTACCACTATCCTCGAGAACCAGCCTAACTGCTACTAGACAAGAGTAAATATTCTTCACAAGCTAAACAGCTATTAAAAAACCGAGGTGAAAACTTAAAAGTATTGGTGACAGCTATACTGCGCATTAGCAATGCAACATGCTGATTAGCAGACAAACAAGGTCCAAGTAATAGCATTAGAAAATAGTCCAGCAGTAGATGAGATGTTAGGCCCTCAGCAAGAATAATTAAGCTTTTAGCAAACTGTCAGAAGCTTTGGAGGTTTAATGTCATACCCAGACTTCACCCTTCATGTCACAGTGTTTGGGTTGGTTGGGAACGCGGTTGGGAAGGAGTATGGTGACATGCAATAAAAACTTTTGTGTTCTTGCGTCACGATACGCCTTCATTTGAACCATTGAGTCCTGAGATTGCCAAAATAGCAACAGCTTGACGAACAAAAACATGAACCAGGAATCTGAAATACTAAATCTATATTGGACATAGTCGAGAATAGGGAGCAAGACATTTGGGATTTATAACCATTTTAAAAAGAAGCGGGCTGCATGGTATTACGAGCATGCACGTCACTACTCATACACATCCGTATCATTAATTTTGATAACTGTTATAGATGAATACTTCTATTGCATGTCACCAGAGTACCTGACTGACCCAAATATGGAAGATGAAGTCTACATGATTATGAGACTATTAAGCATGATCAAAGTTGTAACTTTGCTTACATGTGCTCAAGGGACACACCCAAACAAGATGGCATGCGACAAGTTAAACTATATTGATCAAATTTATCAAAGATCTTGATTTGAATCTCAGGCATCTTTTCAAAAAATCCTTGATAATCATGCATGGAATTATCAACATCAAGTGCCTTGAATAAGAGTGTCAGTGAGGTTCTACCGTGCCTGAAGTATCCATGGAGAGTTAGGGTCACACATTACATGCATAAAGAAATACAAACCAACTAATGTAGCCCTCCACCCATGGTCATCAGGTTGATAATTGCCGCATGCCCATAGCATAATCTTTATAGTTTCATGTAGTGCACAGCATACATGCATATTGTGAAATATTGATAATCATTATGATGTGAATACATGCTTTGACTTATAGGTGCAATACAGCAAGATGCCGGCATTATATGCCATAGCTCATCGAATGAATCCCATCAATCAAGTGATTACAAGAAGCAAATCAATGATATTTTGAAACAAAGTAAAAAAGAAGATTTTTGCTTTCACCAGCAGCAGAATGATGATGAAGAATTCATAAATGTTGAGCTTGAAGTACAGAGAAATGTTCCAAACACCACTGGGAATGCAGTAGGCATGCATAATGCTGAAGTTGGTGATATCGGTAATGATGATAATACCGATCCAGATGATGATGCTGTTATTGATGATGATGATGGAGATGATGGTATTATTGATTGTGATGATGACACAGATCGTGGTGATGGTGATGATGGTGTTAAAGTAGCTAATACAGCTGCTGCTGATGCATATGATGATGCAAGTGATGATGATACTCAGCCTTGCTGTGAATCTAGTGATGACAGCAATAAGCCATTTCAAGAGGATGACTATCCATGGGAAGTTATCATAAGTAAGCAAGCAAGTGATTTTTTGAAAGCCAAGAAAGCTCCAAAAAATGTCATTGAGCAAATTAGAAAAAAAATACTTAAAATTGCTAGTGGAAATCGTACTAGATCTGCTTTTCGCAAGACTTTGCAGCCAGCAGCAAAATACAAGTTATATGAAACGAAGGTTTTCAAATCTGCTCGAATTTTATGGCATTTAAGCATTGAGTATTCAGAAAAGCAATCATGCTACACAGAAGTTGTGAAAATTTTATGGATAACATTAAAACACAGCAAAACTCAGTTTGATGACGCTATTAAGCGAGCTAAAAACGCTTTAAGAAAATCGAGAACATGCAACTCAAAAAGTCTTGCGTTAGTTTATAATCCTCCATTGATGAAAAAAGTTCGTTTTCCTAAAAAATTTAGATCACCTGATCAGCAAGAAATGATTACAAAGGAATGGCAATGCTGTCCGACACCAAATCTTTATGATGGTGAATTTAGTGTGATGCAGTTTCATCCTTTTACTGATTTTCTTGAAGTTATTGCCAGTGAGAATCCTTTACAAAGAGAATGCCCAATTCATATGTCGGAGGAAGAGCATAAAATTATAAAGCTTCCTTACAACCAGCCCGTGTTACTGTGTGGTAGGAGTGGCACTGGAAAAACTACAACATGTCTTTACAGATTGTGGAATAGATTCATAGAGTTTTGGAGTAGCACCAAAGCTTCAAATGTGCATGGGGCTAAAGAGCTTCGCCAAGTTTTTCTCACTAAAAGTCCTGTTTTGTCCTCTAAGCTCAAAAAGCAGTTTGATAAATTACTGCATGGTAAAAATGATGCAAATATGTTTCCTTTGAATTTCAATAGAGATGCAATAAGAAAAACTTGTCGTTTCACTGAAATCACTGCCGAGCTTTTTCCCTTATTCCTTACCTCACGTCACTTTTTTCTGATGCTAGATGCATCTTTGGATGCATCATTACCTTCCTTTTTTCCTAGAGATGGGAAGGGTGAATTGCTAGTTAATATTAAAAACTGTTATTACAATGAAAATGATGATCCTGAAGCTTTGTTTGAAGATTTGACGAATGAAGTGATTGACGTAGAATCAGATTTCGATCGTAAAGAATGGATAGAAATAACAGCAGATTATTTTTGTAATAAAATCTGGAACTCGCCTCGTTTTCATGCTAATAAAGACCTAGACCCACTCTTAATTTGGACAGAGATTCAATCATTCATTAAAGGTTCAGTTAATGCTCTTAGTTCAAATAATGGACACTTGAGTAAGAAAGAGTATATGCAATTAGGGAAAAAGCAAGCTCCTGTATTCTATGGGAGTGAAGAGAATAAATCGAAAGTTTATGAATATTTTATCAAATATGAAGAATATAAGAATCGACAAATAAATATAGATGGGAAGCATTATTTCGATGAGAATGATTTTATTCACAATGTTTATCGTCGTCTCATAAAGTACAAGAAAGAAAATTCTGAATGGTATTTTGCAGATAATTTTTACATTGATGAAATTCAAGATTTCACTCAGTGTGAATTACATGTCATCTTGGCATGTTCCCGATGCATTAATGAAACATTTTGTACTGGAGATGTTGCACAAAGTATAATGAAAGGAGTTTACTTTCGATTCAAAGATTTGAGATCTCAGTTCTGGGAATTAGCATCAAATAATCCTATCCAAAAGCAATTGGAAACTCCGAAGTTGCATTCTTTGATGCAGAATTATCGATCACATTCTGGTGTTTTGAATCTTGGACAGAGCATTCTTGATGTATTAAAAAATAAGACTTACTTTCCATTTTCGCATATAGATCGTGACTTAAGCCAAGAAGAAGCAGTCTTTATTGGTCCTAAGCCAATATTGTTAGATGTCACATCACCATCTGAGCTTGTTAATTTATTGCTAGGCAGTGGTGAGACCATGACTGCTCATGAGCTTGGAGCCCACCAAGCCATCATAGTCCGTACCGATGAGGAAAAGGGAAAGCTTCCCAATTCTTTGAAAGATGGTATTGTCCTGACTGTTTTAGAGTCAAAAGGCCTGGAATTCAATGATGTGCTCTTGTACAATTTTTTTTCTGGTTTAGGGAATGAGGTAAGTATATAATCATGTAATTGTCATGCTCAGTTTGTATGTTCCATATTATTACTTTTTTCTTGATTTAGATTCCCATACCATGGACAATACTTTATCATTTGATAGAGGAAATTTTTTCAAAAGACATATCCATGTTTGAAGAAAAGAAGGAAAGGACACTAAATTCTCTCTCAGTAAAGATTCATCCATTTCAACGAAATGAGAAGCGGTATCAACAGCTGAAATCCTTAGCTGCAGAACTGAAACATCTTTATACAGCTGTCACTCGTGCAAGGAAAAACTTGTGGATATATGAGGAGAATAAGAAGCTTAGAAGTGCCATATTTTATTATTGGCTGATGAAAGATTTAGTTAATTATGTTAAATTTGATTCACTGCATGACACTGATGTAATTTTTGCTGCTTCATCAGAAAAAGAACAATGGGAGAAACAGGGAAAATTTTTTTTTAGAATGTCTAAATGGAAGCTGGCAATGAAGTGCTATGAAAAAGCACAAAAGCAAAATCTTGTTTATGTAGCGAAAGGATACATGTTGGTTGAAGAAATTCGTAAAATGTCAAAAGAAGTGGCAATATTCGGTTACACAGAAGCTGCCTTTTGTCTTTTAAATGCTGGGGTGAATTTGCAATCTGAAAATTATTTCAAAAAAGGAACTTTATGTCTTCAAAAAGCTGGTTTACATGTTGAAGCTGCAACAGCATTAGAAACCTTGAAAGAAGTAAGCTGTTAAACATGTATTCATGTGTATAACATATACATCTAGCTGCATGTGATTATTTGCTAGATATTTCCCATATGGGTGGCATTTCCCTTCTTGCGTAGATATCTTTGTATATTTTGGTAAAATGTCTGCCATGTTAGTTGGCAACACGCAAAGAGTATAGGAGATCTATGGGCTTGCAAAAAACTAAGGCTGGATCATGCATTGTATAATTTTATGTTAAATTACTCAGGAAAACGTTCACAGACCTGAGCTTAATTGGTTTGAGAAATAGCCTTGCAACTCTTAAATAAGAACATTTTGTTGGTATCATCCTATGCTCACCCTATATGCTAATGTATGCGATTTTCGGGGTTTTTTACCAACCAACATGGCAGATAGCTGAAGGAATACCTGCATAAGGTCTTCTTTCTGTCCACAGAGAAACACCTCTTATGATTGTGTTTACTATAATCCAGTATATATAAATAATTCTTATACTTTTGTGATTGGTGTAAAATACAGTGTTCATTTTATGAATTTACTGTGAACAAATAAGATGCCAATAAACCCACTTAAGCATATACCGTAAGTTTAGTGAAAATAACATAACCACTGAATGGAAATGCTGTACATTTAGCCTGTATATAGTGAGAATAATTAAGATATAGGTAGTTCGTTTTCAATTATTTTTATAATTATGTAGTATCCAAGAGCAAAAGATGAGTGGCTAAAAGCAGAGAGATTTAGTGAAGCTGCAAGGCTCGAAGAAAAGCTCCTCCATTTTTCAAATGTAGTTCGGCTCTTGGTTAAAATGCAGGATTATAGAGCAGCTTTAAAAAAAGCTATCATGTTTGAGAACAATGGTGAAAGTCTGGAATTCGATGTTTCCTCGCAACAAATAGCTAATAAGCTGCTTAAATCAAAGCTTCTATCTGGAGAAACTGAGGAAAACCTGATTGATTTTACACGTTATATCAAAGATGGTGTGATCAAGGCAGCATTCCTTCAAAGCGCGGGACTTGATGAATTAGCAGTGGATGAGCTATTGAAGGAAGATCAATTACAAGAGGCATGTCACCTCATCAAACGAAAAGGTTTATTTCTTAAGGCAACTAAATGTTCACAGTTTGACAAAAAACAGCTTGAAGAGTTTCAGTTTCTGCATTGTATGCAACTATTATGCTCATGTCAAACTGGTGATACATGGATAATTCATGAAAATGATGGAGTGATGGATTATTTTAAATCACTACTTGAGTGTCAGCCTTGGGTTTGCAAACAGTATGTTGGAAATTTATGCTATGCAATAGCATCATGTTTGACAGACAACGCATTAGAAACCAGAAGAAGTATTTGCCAGCAAGCAATTCACCTGTTTGCTGACTCAGCTTATTCAAGAATAGGTACACTGTATGCTAATAGTGTATTTGACAGTGATCAGTTCCAGTTAAAGCAATGCCTTCAATTGGCCTCAGAAGCACATGCAGTGGGCAAACGTTTTTAAATAGGCATTAAAATAAATGACACATTTTTGCTTGAAGCAAAGAATTTTTATTGTCTAGAATTTTTTGATGAAGATATGTATTCAATATCATCATCTTTGATGGATTTATTCTTTATGGAAGACAAAGAATTACAGAATAAAGCAAAGCATCAGGATGATTTGCGCATTATTGAAAAAAAAGAGGTACATTTAACATTGAGCAGACATTTTTTTAAACTATCAAAACTGTTTATGAAATCACGAACAGTTATGACGTATTTGCATACAACGTACTGGAGAATAACATCAGCTTCTTTCTATAAACATTTATGTGATGGAAATGTTCATACATTAAGTCCTCACAAAGGAGTTTACTTTAAAAAGTTTTTTGAAGCTATAAAAGTGATAGTAGAATGCTATGAACTGTCGAGATGTGATTCCCTCCCGGATGGACCTAAAAAGGAAGCTATTGTTAGTGTATTTGCTCCTCATGCAGCTTACTTTGTGGAAAGCTATTATTTGCCAGTTTTAAGAAGCTACCTAGCATGTGAATACCTTGCTAGAATTGCAAGTGAGCTTATCCACAGTGAGGAATCTGAAGCTAGTTTAGATGAGTTCTTGCTTGCATGGAGAATACTCAGTTATGCTTGTGGTCGTGCAAAGGCCAGAGAAATAGTAAACTTAGCAATGGGTAGAGCACATGTGTACACCATCAGCTACAATGAAAAGGTGATTCATATATTCAATGGTTGGATGGTTTCTGTTAAACAGCTGCTTGATGGAAAAGTTACTCATTCATTTTGGTCCTTGTACAACTATGTTTTCACAAGAATTGCTCAAATTGAGGATAGCACAGTAAAGGCCAATGCTCTCTCCGTTCAATCAATCACTTATATTTCATCCATATTCTCAGTTGCTCTGATGTCAATGATTACATTGGCTAATTATAATCCCTTCATCACTAATCCACGCTTCTCATTTATTTTGCCTGATTTTTTCGTAAATTTAGTATCAAATCACGATGCTGTTCATGTCCTTAATGATCACGACATGCCGTTGCTAAATGCATGTCAATTTCAAGTTTTCAATGATCCTAGTAAATCACAAGCCATGATAAACTCCACATTCAATCAATTAAAAATGCTCTTAAAGTTTCTCACTGGGTTGGACAAAAATCAATATCATATTTTGAACGAGGCACTTAGTTCCAGAATGAGTTTAGAAGATGGCAGTGCTTTATTGTGCCTCAGTCTTTGTTTAGTATTAGTGACTAATCTGTATGTGTATTGCAGTCATTATGCAACAAAGGATTTGGAAGATATGCAAAACATTCTTTTCACTATTCATAAAACTATTCGCCATTACAACAATTATGGAAAAAAACACTTTACAAATGTTGCATATGAAGAATTGAAGAATGCAAGAGACACAAACGACTTGTACAGATTAGCTATCAAGTTGTTTCATAGTAGAGATTCAAGAACATCTTTACAAAAATTATTTGCAGTAAGCTACATGTATAACAATGTCACCATTTCTTTTCAATATGTAAATCCACCGATTTTACCAAAGTGTCGTATAAAATCACTTGTTACACTAGAGAAACCTGCAAGTAATGATCAAAAAGAAGTAGTAACACATCGTCAACTCAGCAATCAGGATGAGTCAGCTCAGCAGCTATTACGTGATATAGAAGCAGCTAATGTAGGCTTAGTCAACAAAGAGCCAATTGCGAAAGCAGCTATCCAGTTACCTTATATAGAAAATACTAGTTGCATTGTTTGTGGATGTGACATTGAAAACGAAGTATTGCTTCAAAATCATGTTCTAACACCAAATCATGAAAAGCAAAAGGAGTGGTATGTTTTATTTAAGGAATGTATAAATAAGCAGAAAGCTGATTTAACTGAATTCGTCAAAGGAATCACAAATTACAAGGACTACTTGGAGGTGGAGAGTATAATTAAAAAATGTGAAGGCGAGTTGCGTATGCGGATTGATCGTGTTGAAGTTCGTACACTAAATGAATTTAAATGGGAAAGGGGTGTACTGGAGTTGGAAGATTGCTTAAAAATTTTTCAGCAGTTAAGAAAAGATTTTCAAAACATTAAGCAAAAAATACAAGAAACACAAAATGCGATAAGTAGTATTCAGCAAGAAGTAGAAAACATTACAACTGAAAGCATTTTACCTGAGAAAGAAACACAAAGTACATTAAAGAAGAAGAAAGCAGCAAAGGAGACGAAGCACCACACGGCAAGCCAGCTGTAACATGCTAGAATACATTTAGTTGGTTAATTAACTGCATGCAAAATAATAATTAGTATCATTCATGCTAATGATAAGCTTTTATTCTAATATTAGTTTGCCGTGCACCTTAAGTATCAGTAACATTATACTAGTTGTTGCTCATAAATAACATTACACTGCGGTGATTGATCAAAAAATTATTGTTTGTTGAGTGCGCAGCTTCATCATCTTACTATTTTGAAACATTGATCGAGGAGAGTATATTTTAAGTGTTACCATGACAGCTATATGGAATTACTATTAAACACATGGCCTTGCAGGTAATGATTATATGATTAACCAAAGGCCATAGATAGAGGTCGAAGATCATTATAGATGTATGATTAGTATATAATATCACAAGCGGATATACTATTTTTAACCTCAGGCCAGTTTTGACTCAACGATAATCCCCTACTGAAATGGTATATAAGAGTTAATATTTGTATGCTTTACCGACATTTGCACTAGCACAAGTTATAGGGTAAATACTGTTTGTAATACAATGGGTATATACAGTAGATTTAAACTTCATGGATAATGATTAGAGCTGTCTGTACCTGTAGTTGCATAGATATTATACTATAATATCTATGGTAGTTGTGCTGTTATTCTGGTAGCTAGCTGCATGTGTAATACACTGGTGGCCAGGCTCTATATATCAGGTGTCGTTAACATAGCCATTGCTTGATAAATGCATATGACTCCTTTCCAAAGTTATATACGATTGTTCCAATTATTTTAGAATAAAAAAGTAATCAATATTACTCATAATAATTATAATTATTACAACACTTATTTACACATGATGGGCCCATGCAGTAATTGATTTAGCAAGACCATTATATAATGAACATAGTACATAATTACAATACGAGAATAAGTTATGCAGCATAAGCATGCAGGATAATTTTTATAAAGATAAAACAGTGTAATTAATTCAAATTCAAACAAAAATAAAAATTAATTGAAATTTACAAATCAAATCAGTCAGGACACAAAAAAAAGGAAAACCCACAGTCAGTACTCACTGTCCGTTGTATAATTGATTATAGCTGTATTACATACCATAATAACAAGCATGTAGTTTCTATATATAATTTCATAAAAACCCAGTCCATTTTACAAAATTAATGGTTATAAAACACGTCACCAGACAGTATAAAAGAACAGTCAAATTGACCCTTAGTCAGGGTGAGGTCATATATAACTGTTTAATTATTGATGGGAATATGCAGCTTGTGTAGCGCAACCCAGTAACTTATAGAAAGTAGCAAGGAACTTCCTATGTCAAGTAATAGCAAAAACGAAATAATCATTTTTAAAAACTCTCAAAAGGACATACAGTGTCAATGATAGTATGTACGTTTAAGGATAAGTTTGCCTGATGTGGTTACCCTTACTTTTTACTATATACATCTTGAGCCAACATTTGGTCCATACTAAAAAGGTAGGAGGGAGGCCAATAGTACAGAGGAGTACATTGCATGCAATTAACCTTTATCATGAACTTGCATTCTTCAATTACAAGTGAGAATATTTGTGTCATATTAAACCTATCTGCAATCAAGAAGTAGGCTTCACGTAATAAATCTCCACATAAGCTGGCATCAAATGTACCTTTACCGCCAACACTTAATTTCAAAATTTGCAATCGCAACAAGGCATACAAATTTCAAGGTAACATAGTGTGTATGTAGATACATAACTTTCTCATAGCTAGTACACATCTCAGTGATCGAAGCGGAGTTCCCATGCAGCTACACCTGAGGTCACTGCATGAACTCGCTACCCATGTATAATAATAATTATAGCATTACAGGTCATAATAATCACTACAGAAATTGCATGACAAATTGATAGTGCACTTAAACATAAAAATGCATCAATAGTAATGACTGCATGCTGATGCATTCATGCGCAGTTACAAATGAATATTATTCATTGAAGGAATATAAGTAATTAAATGTTTAAAAGTGATTAAGAAATGTGGTATTATGGGCCAGAGTAACAATTACTGTTGTCAGCCTTTATAACATGTGAACACAACATAATTATAGAACAAAAATAGTAATTATTAAAATAAAGGAATTAGTATAAAATAAACATGACTAAAGGGATATATACAATTAAAAGCAAAATGATAAACGAAAATAACAACTATTTGTTGCGTTTGGTTACGGAAAAAACTGAATGCAAAAAAAAAACTAGCGATTTAGTAAGGAGTACATATAAGTATGTGTAAAATGGTAAGTAGTGAGTAATTGATATATAGAGAATTAAAAAAAAGTAATCATAAATGATGGTGATGAAGAGGCAGGAACCCATATTTGCCGCATCATTGATGGGAAACATGACACATGTTAGTTATAAACGACAGGGTTCGTTTCCCGTGCCAATTGACCATGATCCTTCGGTGGGTACTTGACAAAACTTCAGAAGCCTTTCAAGGTCAATATAGTCACAGTGTTAAAAGTATAGCTCATAATCTTAATAAAAAGCATATTCGCTTTCTTAGAAGACTTTTTGCAGTACTTGTACTTGGTATATAGTCTTGAATATCTGGCAACAACAGGCCTTTCGCTACTACTTCAATAGCTAGCATATCAGGGTGACCGATTATTCCAAGGAGTAGAGATCTGTAGTTCAACAAAACACTTATCAGTTGCATCAAATGATGACTTAACCCCCCCCCCCCCCCCCAAAAGTAGATGGATGTATTGCCAGGATTATATGGACTTATCAATAAATAATAAGTCTGAAGGATATATGGAAACAGTAATGGATTAATAGTCATGATGGGATGTTCAGTGTGTGTGAGAGCCACATACATGTACATGTACTTCCTCTTTCTGAGACTTCTACCAAAGTCATTAGAATTCACTTTCATTTCAACTTGAGTTGTCTTGTGATTATTCTTTGATACAATATACAAATTATCTAGTTTATGATTATACAATACGGAACACCACACTCTAACACATACATTATTACTACCAAGGACCCTCTTATTAGTTTGACACTAAAATCCATATATTTTAGTCTGTTTGGTATTCTCAAGAGGGTTAATTCCTCATATGTCTTGCCAATACACCAGACTACATAAAAAAGGGGGCATGCCTGCTGTGACTGAGACATGTCAGTTGCATAAGTCACACCTTAACCATGCCTGTCACATGGTAAGGCCTGGTTATATATATTGGATAGAGCGCTATATGTTCAAATATGCTACCATTACACCCTAGCAATGGGGGAGTGTACCAATAATCACAAAGGTTGAAATACTTATGCAACATGCACTTAATAAGGGGGAAGATCGACGCAGGCTGGGTAAAACACAACAGAACTACAGCTATGACATGAGTATGAATCAGGCTCGAGCCAAGGAAGAGTGGTCCTTGAATAATAATTGCATTATAACCCATCATGGTCTTAAATGAATGTTATGCTAATCAACAATTATTTACCATTTGAGGCGATTGTGTTGTGAAGAACAATGATTCACTGATTATCACATTTGAGTTGGAAATCTAATAGTACACAACTGGGGTAGATAATGTATATACTCATTACCAATGTAATTTACCCCGGTGTATTATCCATCTTGTAATAAAGACTCGCGCAGTACAATTATTCTACCCATATCTTTGTCATTGAGAATATGAGGAATTATTGTGGCAGTATTATGCAGTTCAACTCCATTACTAATCTAAACTGATGAAATGAAACCTGGTACACACAATTCCAAGTTACACTCGGAGCCATGCATAAACTTTTACATAGAACATAGTATGGGATATGGGTACATATCACATCAAATCTAAATGTAAGGATTATTGAGCAGGTGTTTGTGTGCAGTACAGCAATCAGTGATGGATACCAATACCATACTACAGTAAATTAACAGTGTACATTGTTAGGAGTGTATTGCTTCTATGCAACAAAGGATAGATATTAAAGAACATTATACATGTAGATAAGTGTTATTTTCTCAAAGAAAAAGAAAGCAGTTTAGGAATTCGATTAATCTACAACAATCAATTATTAGGAACATAAAAGGTATTCAAGCCTTCTCTCATTGAACTAAAAGTTACAGATATTGAATCAAGCACTCAAAGCATACTTTATGACTTATCCCATGATTCTAGCTCTTTGCTAGTCCCTCATACTGCCCATACGCTTGAGATATAATCAGCTCATCACAGCTGTTTTTCTCCCCCCCCCCAATATTCGATAACTCGAATTCCTAATGTACATACATCCTACTTAAGTGCACATTTATTCTCAAATAAGACATGTTTTATATTGTTCTGATCTAAACATGAATTAAGTCTATATCTGTACACAACACAATAATTGATCATGCACTCCAAAACACACGATTTGTCAAGCATAACTTCTATTTATTGTTAAGTTTGTTTTACTTTACCAAGCACATATATACTGTACCAATTTTGTGGTAGGGACATGCTACAAATTATCCATTTAACTTATGGCAAACAATAGCACAAGATGAATAGTGGTGAGTGTAAATATAGCATATAACACCGTCATATTTATCAAATACTGCTTTAACTCTAGAATAAAATTCTAGTCTATTCCAACACTACTTTAAATGTTAAATCATCCAGTGCAATTTACAATTGTGCTAAATTATGTAAACACTGCTTTAATTTTACAGTGTAACATATAGGGCAGAAGAAACAATGAATAATTACAGTTGCAGGATATGATCAAAATATGGATATTGTAGACTACATGAATGAGATTGGTAGCTCGTAAAATTTCCCTGTGTTCCCTGCAGACATTGTCTGTAACAGTTTTTTACTTTTTTTTTGCTACTTTCTTACAAAAGAATAGCTAGGAAAACAGGGAAGACGGTCTTTGAGATATTCACATAAAGCCATTAGAAAATGTATCTAAACTGAAGTTACTTTTATGGACTTTGCTGTTGTACAAAATTGAGTACAATGCCTCTATGCTATGATAAATAAGTACAGCCGACCATGCAATTCATAGGACTTTGACCACCTGCAACTGCCCTAACAAAAAAAAACTTTGGCACATTCCATAATTATGTCACATTCCATAATTATGTCACAGTAGTTGGAGTAAATTGAAATGGCTATTTTATTTTCGTCCATATAGTAACTAAGGCTTTGTGAATTGAAAAACAATTTTTTAGGGCCCAAACTTTGAGCACTTCCGCATTTGTAACTCAATAATAATGATTTATGGCTTTTTAAAGTTTGTTTGTCTGTTCCATGTACTGTATTTTGAGTTGAAGTGGCATATTCTAATTTATGGATTTACATGCTCCACTCAAAAGTCCAAGTTCTCAAATCTCATTGAAACTATAGGTTTTTTCATTTCCGTACAAAAAAGAAGTAGAAAATTTGATTTATTAAAAACTTGTTAATTACTATTATGAATTGACACAGTATTTAAGTGAAATATACAAAGCTACTGATCCCGTTTACATAGTCTATAACATCCATGTCGAAAATTATAAAATGCTGTGTGATAAATGCGAGGAGTTAAAACTAGTTTAGTGAATTGAGTCGAACGAGTTGATACTCCATACAAATTGGCTTCTATCATGTAGGTACTATAATAACATGTACAAATAGTAGTGAGTATAGGTGTTTGAGGTATGGAATGGTGTAGCTTACATTTAAAACACAGATACCATACTTAATTAAAGGTATAATAACAGCAGCTACAATATATAATCAGTATACACTTATTAATAAAAATAACAATTTACCTTATTTAAAGCAGCCTAAACAAAGGTTTCTGCCTCCAATCCTCATTGTCTTGGGTAGGTGAGCCCTGAATCAGCTGGTAAAATATCTAAATGCTGGTCCCTGACCACACTGCATTGCTCACTGTGCATTGAGAATAAAAAATACCAGTAGTTGGAAATAAAGATAGATCATGGTTTAAACTAAATTGTATGGCCAAGTGGATAGAAATAAGCTTGCATAAAATGTATATATGTATGATTACTGGACATACTTTACAGCCAAGTTGCTATTTCAATTCATTGTTACAGTGGGGTAGTGTGGTTCCAGCAGCTAACGACAGATGTATATAATAGCCCAGTTAGCAAAATTAAATGATACAAAAAGAAAATAACACCAAAATATTTATCTAATTAAAAATAAGAGGTTATATTATACAAGTTTTGAAAGTATAATGACTTAGTAAGTTAACTTACAACTAAAAAAAAAATAAAAACAAAATAGCCAAATTATATAAAAAGTGTAATGGGTGGATATGTACATTGTGTATCACAAAATAAAAGAGAAAAAAAAATAGCTGCTATAAATACGAGCATAAATTTGGCAAAAAAAGGAACTCTGAAACACCAAATATAAAGAATTATAAAAAAAATAATATTAAAGTTTATGACTACAATAATTATAACACTAACTGTTCCATTCCCTTGGCCAATTCATCCATCATTGGCTAACCATGGTCTTTGAGTACTTGATAGGAACCATTTATGACTATAATCATTGCTGTATTGTTCTAAGTAGCAACAATTAATCTCTTCAATAATCGTAGTGGCTTTGCCGTAACATCTTATTCATCTTATTCCAATAGTTGTATTTACATCAGTTTGAGTACCTGCATGGTGACAATATAGGAATTTTGCAACAGATAGCTTATTGGGTTCATTTATTATTGTACCTCAACAAAACATATTGTATAGTATAGGTGATCCCTCAATATACCATATAAATAGATATTTCTGCTGAGAACAAAAATAGTAAAAATATTAAATTACGTAAAAATTAAATGACATAAAAATTTTTTCCCATTTGCTTTAAGTATTGCTCATGCTCAATTTTTGCAGAAATTAAATCACATAAAAATTCACTAAGCAAAAAATTTATTGTGCAAAAAATTTCCATTACACAATATAGTACAGGGATGCATTGGGATATGATAATAATACATAAACATGATTGCTCATCATAAACCAGGTTTAGATTGCGTGTGCAAATTGGTGAAGCAGCCACTTGATAATTGTGAATACTGTAGATGTATGAGATCTTGAGCATGTAAAGAACTTTGGATTGCATTTTTAATAATTTGAGCCAGTATAGGGAAAAGAACCTCCTAATTTCAACTGAATTAACAAGAGCCACTATCAAACTCAAACAATGATCATGATGACATAAAATTATGATAAATTATAGCACCGATTCCACCTTGTACCATTGTTTACAATCTCAACTTCATATCCCAAGGGTTAAGTTGTTACAGCCATACAAGTTAGTGCTATAAAATTATGGTTTATGGTTTACTAGATGGGTGGAATACAAGTGTACAGGTAGTGCTTTTGATGCGTCCACACAGTAAGCCATAAACAAAAAGTGACACAAAAAACAATGCAAATCAATCAGGCATTTATGATTACCTTGATGAATTGGACTGAGGTTATTATGCTTGTGAAGAAAAATAATCTGCTGACTTTATAACTTGAGGTACATTTGAGTTAAAACCTAACCATACATAACTGGTAGATATACTGTACTGTATGTCATACAAAACGCACAGTTTACCTCAAAGTATTGTCCATCAGGCAATGGAACTAGGTTCACACTGTTCCTCTGTGATGGAACGGACAATATCGTTATACTGTAGATTCCTAAGGGCAGTGATAAATTGATCCCATGAGGGATTTGACGCCAGCCATATATTGATCACCCTCTCCAGACGACCACTGTCATCAAGAGTGATATCTCTTCGGAGGCTTTCGCGACCACTAAACCCTATCCTCAGTTCACGTCCAATGTTGTCCCACCAGGCTGCTTTATCACTTAAGAGACTAAAAATATTGGAACAGTTCATATCTGCAGAATGTAATATAGATCTAGTAGACAGTTGTAACACAAAGTATATGAAGTGCGTTATTGCTATACCTTTAGCAAAGGGTTGAGGATGACTTGAATCTGGAACATTTGTACTATGAATCTAATTAACAATACCCAATGATGGTATAAGTCATAATGTATTGTATTGTATATGGGAGGAATCTATATTATTATATAGTACTGAGACATCATTTACCTGAGTGAATCGTCCTGCAAATATTGATTCACATTGTTCCTTTATATTACTTCCATTCAATAGCACAGATATTTTCTTCAAAGTTATGTCATCTTCAGCTAAAACCATTTTTTTCCCATCAGCATAGCACTTGTGAAACTCATGTAAATTGAATAAAGTATGTTTAGAAATATTTTTAAGTACATCTGGATATTGCAACTTTGAGGTGTCAATTACAAATTCTTCGATACGCATGTTAAGGAGAATCATGCTTTTACAAGCCAAATTTTCTTTGATCAATGTTTTCTGAAGGCTTGTCATACTCCAAGTGCAATCAGGTTCAAAGCAAGACATGAGCAACACTAACCATTTGTTCTTTCCAAATAGTTCCACTAATACGGACACACCTCTAGTTTTCCAATAGATACCGTTATTCCATATATGGCAACGTCTATCAATAGGATTGTCAGGTGACTTAGTCTCTGTATATTTCAATAAATGAAGAATAATGAGGTGAATGAACTCAGACAGGAAGAAACTATGAACATCAGAACACTGTAGACACCACCCAAATTGGAATTGCTCTGTAGTTTCAGGTCTATCAGAGTTAATGATTAAAGCAGGAATGAAGAGGTAACGTTCATCCATTACACTTTCTGAAGGAGCTAAATTTGAAGAGAGAATGAAATCTTTACTGAGCTCATGAGAGAGCTCCATGGATTCC
>JAYJLX010005900.1:0-18379 GCA_036873525.1 Chalinula nematifera | reverse complement strand
TGGAGAAATTAGCTCCGTTTTTAACCAGCTCCCTACCGATTCCACTCACCAAATTCCTGATGGATCCTGGTGGGTACCTCTCACCATCCATTTTCCTCACTTCCAAAACGAACAGCCTTAACACATGCGATACATCCTCTGTGCTTTTGCTTAAAAGAATATCGGTATCTATTCTTTCTGAAGCATCTACTCTCTCATTCCGTTGTTTAACCCACAAAGCAAAGGTTCCCACAGCCCATTTAGTGTTAGCTCTAGTGTTGTCCGGAATCACTCCTTCAGCAGCTTTATCAAAAACAGTAGATTTAGTAGGAAAAGCAAAACGAGCGGAGTTCCCTTTTCAGCCGAGTCAAAATGACAATTTCCTTTTTTTCGCTGGTGGATCGCCGTCTTTCGCTATCCAGTCGTTGTCTTCCTCTTTCTCCATTCCTGGCCTCAACTTTACACTCAAAAAATAAATTACAAACACTAACAGCACAGTGTCTTTGGAAAGGAAAAAGCACACAAACAAACACGAGGTGATGATCAGCACAGTACAGCACAGCTGGAGTCTTTGTCCCGCCCACACAAAATACCGTAAATAATTTAAAGCACGGTGAGCGCTGTATGGCTTTCTTGACCACGCCTCTCGTGCTGTATTGCGCATACAAGCACTGCTACCGTGCCTTAACTACTACTTAACGTACCATTTCATATATTACCCAAACACTTGACCCTATGAAACGTCGACGTTTCATGCATAAATCATGATAATTATCATAGGCTATAAAACGTGAATGAATAATATATGAATTATTTAGCGTAAAATCTCAATCCATGAATTTGATGCACATGTACGTGTGTTTATTAATGCAAGTGTATGAAAATATCATGAAACGTGCATGAAATTTAATGAACTATTCATAATAATAACACTGTGAAATTTATTTGAAAACCACATACAATTAATCCTCTTCAAAACATATTTCTTTGCTATTTTTGTCTGAATACACACATGGCTTCCCCTGGCTTTTACCCTTCCACAATTTAAATTTCCCGCCATATTTTCCAATATACCAGTCCACCACTACATCATCCCCTTCAAGAGCAGTCACGTGACCTATTTGTGGTCTATCGGTGAGCTTAGGGCAGTTTGAATTTGACTTCATCATTAAAATACTTGGCTCGCAGTCAAATATGTGGCTCTAGTTTTTATTTATTGGGATTGTTAGATTAGCTGGGTTGGCTTTGTGTTTTTGGAATTCAATAAACGGTGACCTTATAGGCATGACAATTAACTGAGTATAGCTCATTGCATCTGCCATGAAATAGTCTCTAGTCATGTCAATATATAAGGGATTCCCTTTGCAACGATCATAGTCCTCATCATCAACTGGTATCTCTATGTTGTATTTGCTGCGTATCTCTTTAACAACAACCGCAATGCAGTTCACGTTCTCATCACTGCTCTCAACACAAACTAAACTTTTCCTCGATACATGTACAATCGACTTGGCTGTCAGTAAGGTGTCAGATTCTCCAGCTCTGGATCATCATCTAATACGATTACCTTGCTAACTCCTGCATTCTTTTTATTCTAGGATCGGGAGTCCTGCCACGTCCGCACTTTAGCTCCCAACTTTATTGGATTGATTTTATCAGCTATTACTCTGAACCTCATCAGCCTCGTCATTCGACTTCTTCAACGTTATCTCATTCGAAATTGGTATTAAGAGGTTTTACTACAATGTTTAAAAGCATTTCAATATCTTTGTTCACCTCTTCCTTTTTGTAAAAGGTTGTTAACCTGTATAAAGGGTAGTACAAAGATCAAAGCCTGAGTAGCCGTTTTGTTTTTTAGAAAAAAATTTAAAGCTATAATATTTTTGATGCTAACGTACTTTCACCATTTAGTATACAGTAATTTGGTCAATAAATTTATTAAATGACTCTTTATATCATGGAGGGCTTCTGAATCTAATGCAGTGAATGAGCCCAAGGTAATGTCTGTCGAGGGTTGTGGAGGATTGTTTATTCAAATGGTTGGAACCCTTTGATCACCATGTAATATTTTTACCAGTTTTTGAATACTTTTTTTTGCTACCAGTAGCATCTAATATTTCTCATAGCTTTAATTCCTCTCTTAGCTGATTTGTATGAAGGCTAGAAGAAGACCTTAATATTCCTATTTTCCCTCCATACTTTCCCTTTAGTACTACTATGTCTGAAGGTCACTTGAGCTTTTATTATGGACAATTAAATGCATGTGTAAGGTCCAACCACAGCTCCCACTCTTGTAATTCCTCCCTACTTGAGCACCTCTCTTGAAGGACTGATTACCACAAAAAAAAAACAATTTGAGAGGAAATCATTGTTTCCTCCAAATCTGCTAAACGCCTAAACAATCTGCTATCGCACAAGCACACAAGCATATTCATACCCAAAATGATGGAACAGTCATGCCAGCTGGCACAAACGTGGTAAACGTTTTAATGCTTTTAACTTGCCTATAGACACTCTATTTTACTTCATTGAGTGACAATTTTGAATTAATTGTTTCGTCACCGTTTAAGCGCATGAACTCTTCATGTTTCTGAAGTATTCTTTAGTTTGTAAACTTAACTTTTTTTACATGTATTTTATCATCAGTTCATAGTTTATTTAACTGTGTCATGAGGTACATGTACAGTATATACAAGGCTATACACCTAATTTGATATCTCTTTTTTAATGTAATTGTAAGTGGGCGTACAAGAAACAAAAATCTCATTTCCAGGTAACTTGGCTTTAAAGACTTTGCCAGTTGGAAGATTTTATTTGTTTAAACTGTGACTAATCAACGCCTACATTGTATTTCGGGCAACTTTTTTGATCAGTTACTCTTTATTATTTCGAGTCGCCACATTGTTCTCCAGTGTTTAAAAAAATTATTCTTTGATCTTTTTCCGAGCTGTGAAATATGCTAGTATATGTATAACTTGATCTTGATGTTTTTCAACAAAAATATTGTTGCATACCTCTTTTTACGCTTTGATTCAGTTTCTTTGAGAGTTAATTTAAAGGACTGCTCTTATACTGAACCTAAACTGACCACTAGCGAGATGATTCAATGAAGCATTCTCTGCATACTTTTTTATTGCAACCTGTTGTCATATTTTGCTTTATTTTCACATCGTCAAAATAATTTTACTTTATATTATGAGCTTTCTCAGTCGTATCTACGAATATCTGGATAGTCTTCACTTGACTTGAGATAGCTGATAAATTGTAGCTGAGTGGGCAAACCACACTTTTAGCTTTTTTGCTTTAGATTTTGATCTACTTTTGTCCATGAACAGGTTAAACAGAGGCCCTTCAAAAGAATTTTCCTCCTCGTGAATTCTAGAATGAAGGCGATGACGCTCTAGAGTGAGCATGGCACCGCTATCGTCAGAATTGCCATGGCCATTCAAGAGCCGGACGGTCATGATCCAACACGTACACGTCTACATGAGACGAGAGTAAGTGTATGCAGTATAGTAAAAGACTAAAAGCAGAAGCACGCCAGCTGCAGCAGCTAGCCCATGTATTTGAATTCTGTGGCTGCGCGCACATATTTGATGACATCATTCAAATTCAAACTCACGTGGCATTCGCATATGATGCTCTTTGAAAACCGTGCCGAAAGTATAAGCATTAATATTCCTTCAGATACAGTCAACTATTTTTTTAAAAGAGTTCATGAGATACATGTATATACAATACATGTAGTTATATAATTATAGTGATGTAGAAATGTAATCTATACTAGCTACATGTAACTAACGAAGGATAAATATCTGGAGCAAATAATAAACAAAAAACAGCCAAGAAACAGAACGAAATCAATCTTACTGTTGATTAACCTAAAAATGACATAATACAACTTTTAAACCAACTTGGTCCTGCTTTAAACTTTTTGTAGAGACAAACAAGAATGGATTACTACAGCTTTGCAATGTTATCTACCTTAGGATTATCATTGGGTTTGTGTGTTCTTTAAAATAAATTGATCTAATTGTGCATAGATAATTTATTAAATACATTTGCCATGTGAATGAATACTGAATAGAAGTATTTCTTAACTGAGTTGCTTTCTCAAAATCGGTCTCAGCGAAATTAGAATCAAACGTTAAGGTTGGTGAAAGATTACGACTCGGGGAGCTGAGATTTCCTGGATGCTTATGTACATGTACACTGTACATGTATATGTAATCTACTTGGATGTTTTGTAAATTGACCTACAGTACCAGGTTTAATGGTCTTAAAGTTTTGAATCATGATATTTAGCTGATGTATTGATTCAGCTAAGGTTGAAGAGATGTGTTCATCGGTGAATGTTGATATTTCCTTTTACATGTACATGTACACTGTATGGTGTTCTGTTCTGATACATTTTAATTTTGTGAAGTATTTACTTGAACGGTGAACGTGATTCCATAGTGTGACATGGATGTCATATTCTAATAAGCTCTCTTTCATTTTTAAACTTATCGAGTATTTCTTTCAAGGACCTTGTTATGAGAATTTACATGTTTGCCATCAATATGAAATTTTACATTGAACTTTGCATCACCACTCTTTCCCTCCATTACACCTTCCACAATCATCTGTGCGAGCAGAGACAACTGTAACTCCTCTCAGATCATCAGTCTAGCTAGTTTTGACAGCTGCTATGGGGTTTTACAACAGCACTGGCAGTTAAAATCAATAATTCTTTCTTTTCATATCCTCTTTTATCTTCTTGTCTGCTTTTTTCATTTTTAAGCGTAGGCCTTTTGTGCTTTAACTCCTCGAGTGGCAAGCCACATGTGCAGCTAGTGAATTTCCGAAGGAATAAAATTCCTTATCTTAGTAGTTTTTCGTTATAAGGGTTTTCACGAGCATATTTAAAAAATTCATAAATTTCTCCGGTCCTCTAAGGGTTAAGTATAGCTATATGAATTTCAATGTTAAGGCATGAGTGCTTTATCGTGTATTAATGCACATCATCTACTCTGTTATACCCAATCTTGTTATAGGGGAAGAATGCAAGGCTTCTGGGACCAGGGGTGGGGCAACTATCGTCATACCTCTTAGGAGATTTGTTAACGCTTTTCACTTGATGAATGCTTAGGAGTGTTGGCATGGTACCATATATTGAATGATGTGATCTACTTCAGCACTGACATCATCAATATCTTCCCAATTTCGTCTCCACTCGATCCTCCACCTGATGATTCCAACTTGTACCCACAGGTCCTGTAGGTGCTCAGATTGCGACTCAGACCACCTTTTCAAACTCAAAAATGCCCGAAAGAGTGGCGAGGGGCTATGCCCGTTCAAACCCCGCCTAAGGAACCCCCCCTCCGGTTTTACGTTTTGTGGGGGGGGGGGAGCCAGTGCGAAAAGTGATCACTTTTTTTTACTAACTTTATCTTCTTTGCAATTGCAAAAAGCTAGCTTCCTACATGTTTCCCAGGTTTAGTTATGGATAAAAATGTTGTGGGTGGAGTTTTTTTTTTGATGTATAAAAGCGTTAAAGGGTTTAAAAAAACTTTTAGGTCTACAAAGATAAGTTGCAGTAGTAGGCAATACACATTCACCAAGTTGCAACTCAATAAAAATGGATGTCAGTGAAAAATACAACCATAAAAAAACCCCCACAAACTGTTTTCGTTTATCCAACCATGCATTTGTTTCCCATGGTGCTACATGTATATCAGAATCAATTGTGGTTCATTGAAAAGACAATTTTCTACTCAATGCAATGGTATAAAAAGCCGAAAAAATAATTTGTGTCAAATAACAGGTTTTATTAAAGCTTACTCTCATTCGTCTTTTGCTCCATGCCATATCCACTACCTGATAAAATCTACGGTCTACTCCCCTCGGTCTTTATATGACCGAGGCCGTGTTTTAAATAGCAAAAGAGAGAGAAATACTAAGACAGCTGTTAGTACGTGCATACATTTTGGTTATTGATAACTATAATTATTCATAATGCATAAATCCCTTAAGCTTTCACAATGGACTCACACTTGGAATTGAGGTTTACGGGCTTGGCACAGTAGGGTTCTTGCTAGTCTAAATATCTCACCGAATATTTCCTTCACGTAAAAATCAAAGAAATGGTACTGGATTGCCCCTTTGATTGTATCGATCAAGGAAAGAAAGACACATCAGCAGTCTGGATTCTAAAAAAAGAGCACATACATGTATTATATTTATGTTGTATAAATGCTCTGAACTGCTAAATCCTCAATCTCACAGCTGAACAATGCATGACTTGTGCAAAAAAAAACTCCGCAACACTCGTTTCCTGTACAAGCAATTTCAAGTTAACTTTTAATTCTTCCTATTGTCTATTCTACCATAAGTGCACTAAAATCCAGATCCTTAATGAGCATTACGGACTTTGACTGATTGATTTCCAATAAGCTGCGCAGTCGGACAAGCATCAAGTACAGCGGCTACTTCTTGTTTGGTTGTCACTTGTAATGGATCATTGCGTTTGCCAATAGCCAATATTCCTTCCTCAAGCTTCCCTTTAATTGCATACCTTGAAAACCATACACATGGTAATATATATTAATACATAATAACACTGTATATTATTATTACTGCCAGCAAAAACACAATTTCTATACCTTTGTCCAGTCTGCAGCATTTGGTCAAAAAAAGCTTTCACTTCCTCGGTCTCATCATCATTGCTGCAAATACCTTCTGCTAGTACACTGAGTGCCTGCCATTCAGTAAAACCCTTGACAATCTGTTTTAATGTTATGGTTCATCATAAGATTTTAACCATGAATGTATGCCATGCATGATAGGCATGCTGTTGCATGTTGCACCTGCTTTTCGGGATCTCTCGTCCCACGAAATTGATCTGCTAGCCATCCATTCCTGTCCTCAAACGGAAAAGCTGAGTGGGCCCACAATGGTTCCAAACACCGTACACAATCAGCAAGGTGAACTAGCAGGTGAACATTGGCAGTACAGTTACGCTACGCTATGAAATTTGAATGCATACAAAAATTATAACAATTGAACAATGCTCTGTGCACATGCATGATGCACATGCAGTGCGCATACCATAGTATGATGGAAATTTAAAACAGAAGTGATGAAGCATTTTTTCGGCTTGATCTATGTCCATGGTTGTTGGTGTAGCCTGTAAAAGCAACCAGATAGCTTCAGCAAAAAGAATGTAGTGCTGAAAATAGCAAATATCTAAGACTCCTCTCAATAGTGGAATGCTATAATAGAGAAGCCAAGACCTGTACTCCGCAGCTGCATATATGCGTACAAATTAATTAAAACAATTCAACATGTGAATAGCACATACCTTTCCAATGCTTGATCTCGTCTAAACCTCGAGGCTTACGCCGTATCAATGAGGGCACCTTAATCTCTCTCAGTTGATTATTTAGCATTGGTATGTTACGGTGAAGGTCATGTAGAGTACCACGACTACGAGAAGGCTCAAACCAAAATTTCATTAGTAGTTTAGTGACACAGAGTAATATGCAATGCATGTAATCAATAGAAAAACCCTTCAACATGCATGTATGTGTTGTGTCACATACATGTTAAATGCGCTCCATTTCCACTAGGGTAGCCAGAATATTTAAAAATTTAATACTTAAAACAGAATAAGGTTTGTTTAAGACCAGCATTGGACGACAAGTTCCCAATTTACAATAATTACAGCTTTTACTTTGTGCTGTATCAGTCTGGACCGCCACAGGGCTTTCAATGATACATGCTTCTTCACCTCTAGCTGCACCGGGTACATGTATGCCCCCTCACCAATAAGGAATATAGGATTTCCAATAAAGTTTTCGAAGTCACTCATTGATGATATGGATGACGGTGGGACATCTGAAGTAAAATCCATTTAGTACTATCAAATACATGTATTAATTCATTGCGGCTGTACATGTATGTACATACCTGAATATTGAGATGACTCCGACCTCATGCTTGATTCTTCATGAATACAGTGAAACATTTACTTTTATTTTAATGAATTCAATCACGATGATGCCAACACTGTAGTTTTTATTTTAATTCATATTATATGTTTCTATTTTTAACCCGAGCGTGGGCGGAGGGTTATAGTAGTTGGTTTGTGTGTGTGTGTCTGTTTGTCTGTCTGTCTGTCTGTGTGTTACCACGTAACCTCTGTGAATACTTGATGGTAGAACTTCACTGACACTCCATTGAAGGCGCTTGATGTCGATAATTCCACATTTTTGAAAAAGATGGCAAAGATCAAGACGAAGATCTTCCAGTATTTTGATCAATGGTTATGCTGGTCGCCATTTTTTTAGACCGTGCCCCTTGAGCACATGTGCAATTTGTCAGTCACGCCTACTTCAATTTTATTTTTATCATGGCCTCTTGGATGAGTGCTCGCTTGGGTGGCTGTGTTTAGAGTTTGCTCAAGGCCCTAGTCTTAAATTTTTCTTTGAAGGACCAACTTCTCTTCTTCTGCTAGAGTATTTTCTAGTGATTGGGAGTTTTTGAAGTGAAACTGGAGTTTAACAAGATTGAGGACAAGACTACATGTATTTATGTGTCAAGTTAAGCTACTATGTAAAACTTGATTGTCTGCTCTCAGTACAAGTTTACTACATCCTTGTAAGTTTTAACTTAATCCATTTGGCTGTTTTAAGTGTGAATAATTATTATTGAAGTAGAATAAATATGTGTTGTGTTATTGTAAAGTGCTTGGTGTGCATATGTGTGTGTGTGTGCCACATAAAACTGTGAAGAATGTGTATGTGTTTCCTGGTGTGAAAAGAGCTGTGTTATCAAATTATATTTAAGTGAATATACATGCATAGCTGCGAGGGTTTAGCACTTTAGTGCTTTCATTTTTTCCATAATTAGCCAAAAATTTAAAATTTCAATACTTTAAACAGAGTAAGGTTTGTTTTAAAAACTGGCATTGAACGACAATTTCCCATTTTACAATAATTACGGCTTTTACTTTGTTCTGTATTAGTCTTGACTGCCACAGGGCTTTTAATGATAGATGTTTTTTTACTTCTACCACCACCGGTAACATGGATATCCCCTCACCAATGAGGAATATAGGATTTCCAGTGAAGTTTTTGAAGTCACTCATCGATGATATGGATGATGATGGGACATCGGAAATAAAATCCATTTAGTACTATCAAATTATTGCGGCTGTACATGTGTGTACGTACCTGAATATTGAGATGACTCGGAACTCATGCTTGAGTCTACATGAATACAGTGAAAATAAGATTAAGCAGTTACTTTTATTTTAATGAATTGTATCACAATGATGGAGGTCTCCTTCTTGTATGCCAACACTGTAGTTTTTATTCAGTAATAGTAATAGATACAGCACAAAAACAAATTTTTATTACAGCAGTGATTGTTGAATTAGTTAAAGTGAAATATGGCCACTTAGCCTAGCCTTAGCCTTCTTTTCATAGTTGTTTCAGGGTTTACTGGCCTGTTCGATCCCACAGAAAGCTTCTAGCAGTGCCTTAACTTGACTGGGTTTTTTTGTCTACCATACGTTGTAGCTTTATACATGTGTATCAAAAGGTGCAAGGCATTGCATATACATGTAATTAGGCTATGTATAAATTTTTTTATATTATAGATACATGTACCTGTAATCCTCAATACTGCACAGCCAGTCATCATGTAATTCACTGGGCTTCTTAACCTCTCCGTCAAAAATTGTGAAATAGCAACTCCTTTCCTTGATTCTTTGTCTCATATTATTGTGCTTTCCTTCTAGCTTTTTTTTTTCTAGTTTGCAGGCATTCTCTTCTAATCTGTTTTTAACGGAATGGTATTCTTTCACCATAATTGCCTTGCCAGCTATAGATTTACTGAGTATTCTTACTTCCGAACTTATTTTGTAAGGATACCAATCTCGAAGGAACCAATTGGGTAATAATAAGCAGCATCATTGCTTCCTGTTATTGTTATGCTTTCCATTTCCAAGTACAACACACACTTCACTTAGTTCACTATACAGCTGCATGCAGCATGCACCCTGGCACTATAGTACTGTGTTATTATTATTAAGTCTCAAAATTATCGTATATTCAAACAAAAAAGACATGATCATATCTTAAGTATAAGTAAAATTTCTGCTGTACAGACAAGATGGAAGTTTTTGGATCCGTTGGAAACAGAATTGTATCACTTTTTAGGTTTTGAGTTACAGCTGTGTAAAGTTGACAAAAAATAGCAAAATTTTGTTATGCTAGTGTACTTAAGAGTAGGATTTGACTTTATTTGAGTTCACATTTTGAACTAAAAGAAAGACAAAGGCTAAGATGGTAGAATTCTTTGAGCTGCAAATTCTCAAGAGGAAACACATCTTTATTTGTTACAGCATTTAGTTTACAATAGTCTATGCAAAGCCTTAAGGATCCATCCCTTACTTTTGAAAGGACAACTGAACTAGCCCATGGGCTTTTTGAGGATTCCATTAGCCATTAAGTAGTGTCTCATTTACGATTTTAGTCATTTGATGAAATTGACTGTTGCATGATTACATCCCGATCTTGTACAATCTCTTGTTGAGCAACTTCAAACAGAGTCTGAGGACCTGACAAAGACAGTCTAGCAAGTTTAAATATTTTGCAGAATATTTGTTCTACTGTACTTAAGTATCAATAGATTGGAATTTCATGGTACCCTTTGTAGTATCCATCAGTGGTGAGATAATGTCTGGGACATTATCGGCTTGAATTGATAAAATTGAACTTTAATTTAATCTTCTCATATCTTGTATGATGGATGATGTCTCGAATCAGCTTTCATAGTCCCATGTTTATGCACTACGAGGTTTCTTCCCCACAGTCCTTGGAAAGATAGATATTTCCTCACCCAAACCTCAATTTGAGTATTGTGTGAACTACTGATGGAATATATTAATTAAGTGTAGAGTCAATGATTGTTGAAATAGATGATGGTCGGATGAACTCCAGCTGTAGGCTGGAGAAGAACTGCTATCATTATTGTCACTATCTTCCTCAACCATACCAGTGGCAACCTTTGTTTTTTTGCTCTTAGTTTCATTACTTCTATAATTTAATGCAAAGATCCACTATTACAGTTTTTTCTACAAATAGCCTTTTTTTAAAGATAAAAATGAGCAATGACAACTTCACTAAATTTTGCCACTAATACATTGTAAATTAAAATAGTAATCGGTAAGAACAAAAAGGCATGTCCAATAATAAGAAAAGGCCAGTCAGTACTTGGAGGGATGCTAGATTGTTTGTTGGGCTCCAGGGACAGAGATCAGTTGCTACTACTGGGATGGGCCAGACTGGATGGCCTTTTGGAAAAGGTACTGGTGTTCAAGGGAGGCCAGCTGGCAGTTCCTTACCAAGATTTTACAGACTAAATACTGAATAAAAGTTTGGCACAGATGGCAATGTATTGTTTACACGTATTAGTGGCATAAATGTAATTTTGCAAGGTATGCAGTATAAGAAATGTCACTAGATGGCAACATGGCTTTTACAACTATGAAGACAACTCGAGAACTACATGTATAGTTCAACACAACTGCTATCATTATCCTTATACACTAAATCTATCCCATCGTCTATGGTGTATATAAACTGGTCTTTAAAAAGGACTTTATTGCACCTTCTCTTGTATATACAATGTATTTTTATTTTTAGGAGGTACAATCCAAACTAGATACCATGAGCGGATCAATGGGAATGACCTAGCAATATTTGTCACCCCAAATGTATATACAGATAGAGGTTTGCTTCATGTTACATGTGTGTTTACTCAGTATTTACTATAAGTGTGACTGGGCTCTTTCGGGTAACTGCGTCAATCTGTTCCTGGATGTATTGTTGAAGTCGTAACACCCCAATCCTCACTGTAAACCCATACCATCATTGCAAGCCATTTGAGCATATAGCCATGGAGTTAATGAGTAAGTCATTCGTCCTAACTGTAAGTGATTATGCCATCTATTTCGAAATCCCCATATGCCCTGTCCGATATAATTGCAACTCAAAATGATACACATAATTCCACCGAGTTATACAATTCTTTTTGGGGCATGCGGCCCTCTTTGAATGGCACAGGTAGCATAACTTGGCTTTTGCGAATCATACTGTACTTAAATGCAAGAAGAAAGAAGGCCTATTGTATAAAGAGCGCAGTCCTTATGCTGTCTTTTCACTGGCTTGGGTAAAAGCCTGCATTTACATTGCACTATAGGTTTATCTGACTATCTGGATCCATAAGGTTGTAAGGAGTAACATCAGCTTTTTTAACAATTTCACTATGATATACCTCATCGTTATATTTTACTGTGTCTCTCCCTTTCTCAATAAAGTATAAATCGATTGTCTTTGCCTTTGATAGGCAAAGCCCTATTAAATACGGCATCTGACCAAAAGGAATGCGGAGAAATTCACTTAATTTTTGCCATAGCAGCATCATGGAGGTCATGCCACTCCAACGTACATTTATATCTATGCAGTACATATACAAAGGATAGGATTACCTCAATTATCCCCACAGTATTACACTGACCAGTAATGATGATCCCTGGTTTTTTGGTTAGAAGATGGGGGATTTTGGGGTCAGAGCCACTACAAAGAGGGAGGGGTAGAGGGGCTCGAGCTACTATCGCAAGACAGTGCTATGGTACTGAGATTCCTTCACATTTTTGGTGCTTTTTGTTGATACTGCTATTAACAAAAGCACCGAAAAGGGCCTGATGAGTAGTAGTGATCATCGTATATGATCATGGATGTTTGTTCGTGCACTCCTTTTGGGTAGCCCTTAAGAACCAAGCCTTGCTATCATCGGTGCCCATTGGGATGCACCTCACTAATGAAAGGCTTCAGCGTATGCTCAAAAATATCAATATACAGGTACCTGTCCATGATCCCTTCAAAAATTCAGATCCCTGTAGCTCCGCGTTTGCTAATGCCAGCCCATACGTGTACCTTCAATGGGTGTTTCGGTTTTGGCTTTGGTCTTGGTGCTTGGCCTTCCTTACGGCAACAAAACCGCTTATGCGACTCCATTTGGATACTGCATTCATCTGTATAAATGACATTTTCGAAATCGTCATCTTTATTCACAAGACACCAGTCTAGCCGTTTCCCCTTGTTGGCATCACGTATGAGCTGGCAATAGGCACTTCCTCGAAAGGTCCACCCTAGAGCTCATCGACACCTAAAAATAGTATGAAGGGATAGTTTGATACCCTTCTCCATCAGCAGCACATGTAATTGGTGCACTGTGGTTTCGTCGTCCTATTGCATTCTGGCCTCCACTATCCTCTTTACCTCGTCAGTCACCTTGGATTTCCTACCGGACCCTTCCTTTCTCAAAAGCCCATTGGCTTCAAACCGCTAGAGGAAACGAGTCACCCCTGCTTTGCTACTGGCCAGCCCCTCCTTTCGAAGTAGTCGATGGGTACAGCTTGGTCTATGGCCTTTGCCTTTGTTGTACAGAATTCTCTGCTTCAGGTAGGTAGAGTATACCATCTCGTACTACTTTAAACCATGTAGAGTGACACAAAAACAGAAAACACTCTACCAGAGAGAACACAAGACAGGAGGAAACTCAACACAGGAGTTCTTGACTGACAGTTATTGTTAGTAGCCCGCCCGCGCCCAAACAATTATTATTAATTATTTTTGACAAATAACAAAGCAAGAAAGCAATATTATTACTAATACATTATAATACAGATATATATGATACAAAATACTCAACACAACTTCGATCTTCTTCATTAGACGAAATGGCTATGCCTTCTTCTCCCAAGCTTTTTTGATATGCTACATTTATAACGCACTTAATATGCATGTTAGAATAAATATGCATGCACATAATATATATACGATTTACAACAACTTCTTATCAAATTAACTTTCAGGTAGGCCTGTTTTCTGTATAATCAACCTCTGTTGCAAATCCTAGCCGTCAAACTAGACTAGAAGTGGTCAACTGAGTGGACCGTTTAAATTCCGTTTCTCCTTCGATTGTATCGTTTTATTAAAATGCATTGTTTACACCGTGAATGGAAACAAAATGATACGTGAACGATTATTAAAATTAGAAGTATTACAACGAAACTCGCATGTGCCAACAACGACCGTAGTACGAAGCGTTTTGTTCAATAAAATGTATACTTTTTTTTGAGTACTACTGTACGTGTAGCCATGATTGCGAATCGAGTAGCATTTTTAAGGGAAGATTATTTAAATTTCATGCATTGTAGCTCAGTTGTGCAAAATGTTGCATGGAATTGAAGTGATTCCCATTCTTCAGTAAAAAATGTAGCATTCAACAATTGAAGTGCATCTTAGCCTTTAAGAAATTCTTAATAAAGAAGCTGGCTCCTCATTGGTTATCATAAGAAGTTCCTTAGAATGTCTGGAGTGGATGCTTTTGGTCTTAAAATTGATTATGCACTCTGCTAAGATTTTTTTCAAGGAATTTTGGGGTTTTGAGCCTCCATTGCAAATCAACGGCATTGGCAATAGATACTTTGGGGGTGTACATGTATATTATCACATATGTACATGTATGCATACATGACCTTCTCTGAGAAAACCTGATTCCTGTTGCAAAAATTGAATTTGAATTATAATTAAAACTTGAGGCGTGGTCGGATGAGGGACCTTCAGTGGACTTATTTGCGGCCATTGTTCAAGATAGGCTTGCAAAACTTGCTGTGCTAGCTAAAGAAGGTTTATAGAGGTAAGATATGAAGTTTCAGAAGTGGGCGCTGAGTTGCAAATCAATGAAGACGGACGGTCAATCGTGATCATCAAAGAAAAAAAAAATGCAAGTGGTTTTTGTGTTTTCAACTGTTCGTTTCTGCCCAGTGCTCCAACAGAATTTGTTGTATTGTAGCTTATTTTAAAGAGCAATTTTTGCTCTATCCAATGGTATAAGAAATTTGGAAATTAATTTTTGCAACAGAGATCAGGTTTTCATAGAGCAGGTCACATACACATGTACACGTACATGTATGACATTGAGGTGGTTCATGTAGGTTGATGTGTGGTAAATCATTCAAATAGATGATAAACAGGGGCCCATTACTTAGCTGTGAGGGACTCCATAAGGTACTTGACCCCACTCGGTGACATCTTGCTTATCTGCACTTGCTCATGACATCCACTGAGGTAGCTGTTGAACTAAGCTACAGTTGAGTCCTGTATTCTGTTATGGCTCAATTAAGTATTATGATTAACGCAATCAAATGCCTTCAATAAGTCAATAAATATGGCCCCTACAACCTCCTTATTATCAATAGAGTTTCGTTATGATTCAGTAACATGTGGCAGTAGAGCTTGGGTTGAATGTCCTGGACGAAAAACTGATTGGGCATTGTAAAGCGAATTCCATGATGTATAGTAGTTGTTGACTTTTTTTAGCCATCTTTCCTTCATTGCAAATTTTTTTTGACTTCATGATACCTTTGCTGGCAGTAATGTCTCTTCCAGTAAATTGTGTTTGGGCTTACCAAAATCTTTGTAGTGCGGGAGGTATTCACAGTTTTGTGATAGTTGGCATGTCAGCTAGAATTCAGTTCAAGATAAATTCAGTGTTTTACTAATGGTGGTCAGGGGTGGTTGGTCCTAATTGTAATCAAATTTACCACAATGGAGCTATTTTACCACTGAAATTACCGTATAGAAAAACACTTGCAATGCCTATTTTAATGGTATGTTAGTTCAAATGCAACCACCTCAGATATCGTGCTGGGCGGAATACTGAATTGTATTCTTTTTTTATTTTTACAATCATTAGATTATTATGTACAATATGTAGTAGTTAAAGCATGGTAGCAGTGCTTGTATGCGCATTACAGCCTGAGACCACGTCTCTAGTGCTGTATTGCACATACAAGCACGTGCTCACCGTGCTTTAATTTATTTATTGTATTTTGTATGGGGTGAATCAAGGACGGTTGCTGTTGCTGAGTGTTTCGGTGAGTCTGCTGTGAGGGTTGTATGTGAGCGTTGGTTTGAGTATTTGTGAGCGTTTGTGTGAGCGCTTGTGTTAAGTGTCTAGATCTTTAAACGTGGTGAGTGTTTGTGTGCAGAGCATCACGATTCAAAGTTTTGTGAGTGTTTGTTTTAGCATTCAAGTTGTGTAAGCGCTTTCTTTTTTTGCAAGTGTTTGTGGAACGTTTGTGCGAGTGTTTATGTGATGAATAATCATTTAACCACAAGGTGTTCTGTATGAATATCAGCATGGAACACCTCCATACAATAAGTGTTCTGTATGGGCAATACAGCACAGCTGGAGTATTTAATCCGCCCACTCATAGTACTTTAAATATAAATAATTATCTAGTGATTATTACATGTATGTTCATGTTCATAATAATCAGTAGAATTTTTACATGTATGTTTTTTTTTAATTCAGTTGTTTTCAAGCTCCTACTACAATTGTGTTAGCAACAACAGTTCCTTTTGATTTACTATGAATGGGAGGCACTTGACATTGAAACTGATTCATGCACAAGCCGGGTTCAGTATACTGACTCACTATTCACTACTAAAATACACATGTCACTGCTGGAGGTTGGTTGTTTAGACTCATAGTTAATATAAGTAGTACAGGGTGATTAACTGTTCGCTCTTTTTGCAATATTACAAATGTACTGTGTTGTGGTATCAAAAGTATTTTAATATTGATATATTGGCTTGTATTTTGTAAAGATCCACTGTTACAGTTTTTTTACAAATAGGGTTTTTTAGAGACAAAAATTAGCAATAACAACTTACTGAATTCTGCCACTAATACATGTACATTGTATAAAAAACAGTAATCGGTAAAAACGAAAAGGCGCCTCCGATAATAAGAAAAGGCCAATCAGTATCTGGGAATTGGAGGGATGCTAGATTGTCTGTTGGACTCCAGGGACGGGGATCAGTTGCTTTTGCTGGGATGGGCCAGGCTGGACGGCCTTTCGGAAAAGGTACTGGTATTCTTGTGAGGCCAGTCTAGCAGTTCTTACCAAGATTTTTATGGTCTATAGTCTGTCCGTGTTCACTTCAGCCTTCATTGCTGAAAAATGTGTCATTTCACAACTTTTTTTTGTGTTAAAAATAGTGAGATGTCCATTTCACTGTACTCTAAAATAGTGGGTTTTGTCTATTACTTTTATGCAAATAGACTGCAATATAACATGTACATGTACTATATCAGTAAATGGGCATTTTCTCAATGATTTTACAGCTGTAAGAAATATCTCAATATGACAAAAGGTATACCATAATTCTGGAAATTTTCATTGTGGTTTTATTTCTGTAAAGAGAAATTAAAACAATGAAAATTCACAATATAGCGCCTGTATAAATTTAGCTCATTTACAAAAATATATTACATGAAAATTTAATAAAATACTGCAATTTATCCAGCTGAAAATTTCCAGAATTACAGTAAACAATTTTCACTGTTTTAAGTAAACTTGGACAGACTATAGATATGAAATGAAAGTTCGGCATTATGGCAATGTATAGCATGTACATGTATTAGTGACACAGTTTGTCCAATATCTACAGGTATAATTATAATAGCAATAATAAAGTGCACTAATCACTTCTTGATTCTTCAGTCTGGTATTATTGTGTACCAGCGGCCACAACTAGTAAAAATAATTATGACAATGCGATATCATTTTAAATTATGGATAAAAGGTTTATGTCTTTACGATACATAAAGTAGAATCACATGCAATTAGTTTTAGTAGATGTTACTTTAAAATAGGATGAAGGGTATCCTGCGTAGTTATTTATAAGAACATGTATTCAAGTAACAAATATAATTACTCTTGTCTCAGGACCCAGCAAAAAATTCTTGTTAAGATCTTATGTAAGATCTTAGGTAAGATCTATGTAAGATCTTGAGATAAGATCCAGCTTTGAAAAGTTCCAAAATCTTATAAGATCTTATTAAATTCTTAAAGTATTCTGATAAGATCTTGTCAGTTTGTTCAAGAGTTTAATTGTAACAAAAAGTGAGCTGTATATATAGTTATACATGTACATGTATGATAAAAACTGTGAGTCTACTCTTCTTTTGTGATCAGTTTGTATTCTGTTGACTTCAGCTGTCTGTTTTGGTCCAGGCACTTCTGATTTCCCTTTGATCTAAATGTGTCCATGGACTGCTTGTAAACTCCATCACCAAACCTTTTATCAATACATTCTGTCAATAATAAAAAGAATAGTAATATCAAGTTATGGTATACATACATTTATACATAGTATACTGTATACATGTATTATGTGGTTTCTTAAGTATAATAGTGTTTGAATATTGTCTTAATAAATGACATCTTTTTGTGTTGTTGAGTAGTAGTATTGCCACATGCTTTATATTTGTA
>JAYJLX010005789.1:0-18385 GCA_036873525.1 Chalinula nematifera | reverse complement strand
ACCTATTGTACCTATATCTACTAGTATATACCTATTTCTATACCTACACGTATACCTATACCTACTTCCTATACCTACTTCCTATATCTATATACCTATTATCTACTAGTATATACCTATTACTCTACCTACACGTATACCTATACCTACTTCCTATACCTATATACCTATTGTACCTATCTACTAGTATTTCTATACCTACACGTATACCTATACCAGAGATTGCGGTACATGGAGGTTGAGGTACAAGTCGAGACACATGTTGGCATTTTTTCTGCTTCATCTGTCCTTCTTGTTTGGATTTATCTGAACTTTCTTGTTTGGGCAACATGGAGGTTGAGGTAGAAGCCAAGACACAAGTTAGACTCCACATTCTCCTGGCCTCACGGAATTACACAATATACAGCATTGCCCAACCTCCCCCTCCCCCCCCTTTCCCTCACCCCCCCAGTCCCAACCTTCCCTTGGCTATACCTGTGGACCCAATTACATGCGTACATACACATGCGTTGACGCCGCTACCGCCGCAACATGTTGACCAAGACCAATGACTTGGCTACCTGTGGACCCAAATACATGAACACATGCGTTGACGTCGCATTGGCGAATGACTTACCTCCAAAGTGTGAGGTCTAACTCCACCTCCTTTTTGCGGGTCACTGTTTTTACTGCCAGTTCTGCTCCCTGGCTGCCCGGAACAACTTGGGCAACCCACGCTCAACCTCCATATGTTGCCCAAACAAGAAGTTTTAGACAAATCCGAACAAGAAGGACAGATGAAGCAGAAACGATGCCAACATGTGTCTCGACTTTATCTCAACCTCCATGTGTCCAAGTACAACCTACACCCAAGCACCATCAACCACTTAGATGGGCTAAAGCCTAAGATGGGCTTATGGTCATTATAATTAACAATGGCAGTGTTGTTACAATTATACAAGTACATGTAGTATTGTACACGTAATTAAATAAGCTATAAAAATCGTCTATAGCTTATTTGGGTCTAACCTGTTAAAAGTCGTCGTTATCACATGTTAAAAAACCCAGCATGCACGCATACCACCCGTACATGTACTATAGCACATAATACAGAGAGAGAGAGAGAGAGACAGAGAGAGGAGAGTGAAAGAGAGAGAGAGAGAGGAGTATGTGGTCCTTAACAACACTGCCATTAATTACATGTAACAATGCACTAATGATACATGTCAGCACAAAACATGTATAAACTATAACACACATTAACTAAAATACACTATGATTGAGCACGTAGCTTATATTACAGTGTAAGCTACTCCTGTATACTCACGTCATTGGCAAAGGGAAAAGAAAGGAGGCATAGGGGGTGGGGTGGGGTCCAGAATGGAATGGTGAGTCTGGAATTGGAATGGGTAGGGGGGCGGGGCAGGAAACAGAATGGAGGGATCAGGGTCTTTACAATATCCTTTGTATGGTTACTTGCAGGGTCCTATTATAAAAAGGAGAAAAATTGATGGATATTATTGCTCTGATGTATTATTTTGGCTGCATTGAATTGTATAGGCATCAAACAAAACTACGATCCTACTGAGAATGAATTGGATCTAATATGTACGTACCTTTAGCAAGATGGCATGACTTGGGATTGCTGACAGAGAGGAATTTAAAGTTTCCAGGGTCAGCTAGCTTCTTCTAGAAAAAGATATTAGAAACAAATAAAAATTGTTTTTCATTCTCATGCACACACACTCACACAAGCACATGGCCAGGCATAAGTTTTATTTACCTCATATTGTGTTGCGAATCCTCAAAGAAGTTGCAGAAATGGTCAGCCAGTTGAACCACATCAGAACTCTATGAAATAGAAGCAACCAATTGACAATATTAATGTGAAGATATGATTGTATTATATACCTTATAAAAAGGCTTCCTAAGGTTTTTTTCTCCTCTCTCTATACCAGCTAAGACACATTAGTAGTAGAAGCCTTTGAGGGTATAGATTGGAAGGGCCCTCAAGCAGGTCTGAACTCTATGAAATGAAAAAAATGTACAATAGCCACTTGACAAATTGAAGAATGTACAGCAATCAAGTGACAATTGTGAAGATGTGTTTGTATCATTTACCTTATAAAATGGCTTCCTATGGTTTGTTCTCCTCTCTCTTTTGTCATCATAACAGGACACCAGAAAGATTTATAAGCTGGAGGGGTTACTTGTGGCCCAGACAGAGCAGTCCTTTCAATCAAAGCAACTGAGGTGAGTTCTATAGATTTATATAATAATGCACAAATGATTTTTCACAAAAAAAAAAAAAAAGCAAAAAAGCATTTGATTGGCTGGTGGGTAATACCCTACAGCCAATCAAATTGCTCCAGAGATTTGTGAACTGATGTAATCACCAGTGGCTGTTTCTGTTAGTGCAAACAGCGATTGTCTCCAAAAAGAATAGACTAATCTGCTAGATGCATTAATTTAATTAACTATTCATATAGCTTTGAATATTAATCGCATTATAGCTAATTGTGTAATGACTCTGATGTTCACATACACCTGCTGTTATTGATCCAACCTTTTTGTACATAGTATGTTACGTAACCACGGCCTTACAAAAATGAATGTAACTGCAATAGACTGTACTACTATTCTACAGCTTTTATTTCCGAACGAAAAATCAAATTAAGTGAGTTACCTTTTTTTGATACTATCAATATGAGTTTTACTGATGCATTTTACTTTAAGCCTAATTTTCTCTGTTTAATTATTTTAATTGATATCCCCATTAATTCAATACTGATAATCCAGACTATAGTGATATACTGAGGCATTCCCTGAAATAGTTACAATTATTCACAATTCCACTTTAACACTAGTTCCATAGTTAATCCCTGCAGTACTGTTGTCTTTGGTGGGTGTACGTTTTGTATATTTCAATAGGGTCTCAAGGGGTGTGGCAATAAAATAGTGTTTAATGTGTTTAATGCAATATTAATTATAAATGGTACTTATTTCCTGCCTTCTCAATCTAAGTATAGTCACTAGACCATAATTAATATACATAATGTAATGAAGATAGCAAAAGTGTAGCAACATTTTAAAAAATACCTACATGTACCCAGGTTAATAAATTCAGTATAATTATGTTATACATACAAGTAATGCTTTTCCAAGCCTCTTGAGCAATCTATAATCACGTATGCGTTATATACTATGCTGTAGTCACGAATGTAACCAGGGGTCCAAGAAATCTCAATGAGTACACCAAGGTTTGGTCTACATCTTCAAAGGAACACCATGGTGACTTACTCAGTATGTCCAACTTCAATAGTAGAATACTTTGATACAGTGAAAGTACTATATGAAGATGAGACCCGCCCTGTACAAGGGTGTGGCTGATTAGTGTCTTGAATACTGCCAGGAAAAACAATGGTTCATACAAATAACCTACTCCAAATTTTGTTGCAGGTTTAAGAAATATGACAATTGTTACAAACATTTTAACACCAATTGCTGTCACTAGAAGGGCATATGGTTGCCAGTTATTATGGCATTTCAACTTTAACAAGCAGTTACTTGTTCCAACATGTGAAAACAGCATTGCATGACTTTGCAGCTCCGGCACAAAGCTCCTCCATAATGCCCATTACATTGTTCATCTTGTGTCTGTGGTAGCCTGCAATGTGTCTCTGTATATCCAGTAATAGGGCAAGGACCTCCAACTGCACAATATGGTAGACTACATGGAGCTGCGATATTATGTTTGTTCATTTTACCATACCAGTAGTTATGCCTGATACACACAATTCCTTGTTTTATACATATTGTATACCAGGTTAGTATCTTTTGAGGTAGCTTTTTCACATGTTCCTCTTACATTTGATGATGATCCATTTGAAATAAACCTGTATCCTAATGGACAAGGTACAAGAAACACAATGACGTTGCTTTCCACTGTTGAACAGGTTATTTTAATGACTATGTTGTGGATGAGGCAGATGAATCATATATTATAAGTAGCTGGAATTCAGGCCTATAGGTTCAATTACAGTTATAATTGTAATTGATGCTCAATTACATAATTGTAATTGGTATTTTAATGCTGTAATTGTGTAACTGAATAATTGTAAATTTAAGTGTAATTGTTATGCATTTTGAGCACAAAAATATTATGTGTTGACAAGCAGTCATATCACATGTTGAACATATAGCACTGCAGCACTGGTATGAATGAGTTCACAGACGTGCTATACACATGACAGCTAATAACAACAAGAACACTTGCACAGCCATAACTATTAATCATAACTTAAATATTTATTATTGTAAAACAGTTTGAAAAGTGAATATGCATAATTACCATGTAATTAGAATAAGTCACATAATCGTAATTGATCAAAAGTTTCAAAATCGACTATAATATAAAATGAAATGTAACGAATGATTTGTAATTAAACTGAGATCTGAACTCCATCATCGAATGAGAGTTCCTTGAGTTCACTACCCTAATGGTGTTCATCTTCATTGCTGATGCTTGTGAAGGGTCACTGCAGGATGAGTTGTGATTCGTTCAGCTGCAGTTAACAGAAACATAAAACAGTGATATAAAATCATGGTATACAGGGTTTGTTTTGGTTCAGTTACATGTTATTAACCAACCATTGGCAGTTGGCAGTGTATAGTGTTCACAACTGTCCATAGATCTATATCTTCAGTACACTGAAGTGCTGAGGCTGAATCATCAATGCTCTACTAAGCTTTCCACCATAAATTTTGTATGCATCTCATAGCGTTCAGTCACTTGGTTCTGCAAACCTTTGTTTCAGTCTTATAGCTGGTAGAAGAATTTTAGTTTTCCTTTCCATAAACTGAGCTCGCTTTACTGTCAACTGACTTATTTATGCTGAGCATAACTGACACTCAAAGTGTCTATAGTGACAACTTAAATACTACTAAACCACCATAAAATCCTTGAAATTCCCCCCCCCCCCCACCCCCCAAAAAAAATCTGCTAAAAAAAACCCAACAAAGTTAAGCTCACCGTAACTGCAAATCCTCATTATAAGATATCCCCCTCCCCTGGAACAGCCAGGGCCATGTTGATGCCAGATCTGATTCTCTCTACACCGCTCCTAATGGTGCTTCCTCATCTGAATCAAACTCAACATCTGAATCTTGCCGCCATGTTCCATCACCATTAGGGATCCATCCAGAACTATAATGCAATGATAATGAGTAATATCCTTGGTAATATGCATATAAATGTAGTATACAACTACTGCATAGCTGGTTGTTGCCATAAAAAAAGTAATTCATCTGTGCAATAGGTAACTGTCATACTATTATAATGGTGTTGGTATGGTGATGAAGCAAATTGTATTGTACCTTCTCAAAGAAACCTTTGTACTGTTCGGTTTATCTAGTAACTGCGTTTTCGCCACCTTACACTTCACTTTTAGACTTCTATGCTTTTGAGGAAAAACGAAATTGGATCTGTCCAAATGATGTGGTCGACCTTGATGTGAGGCAGTTGACTCCCCCTTTTCTTCAGCTAATGTCTCTTCTAAACACTTTAGTTTTATTGGACCATCACAGCCATCATCATTACTACTAGTTGTATCGCCTGAAACACTAGTACTGCGCCTCAAACAATCCTGTTTAACCTGATTTGTCTTCACCAACATCGGAGGAGTTCCCTAATAGAATAGTAGCTCACATCATACTACTGTACATGTAACAAACGCATGCATGCGTACATATCAGCTGTCAGGAGGTGCATTAATGTTCTCAGCTAGCTAGTCTTAGATGCAACGCCCAATCACTTCCAGCAATGGTCTGGCAAATGTCATACTCTCAGTGATTGATGACGTTTTGTTAGAGGCTTGTAATACACTATTACAAGCCCCTACCTTCCAAACAAAATAACGTTAATCACTGTATTATATTCCAGTTATGGGTTGAAAATACGAATAATTGATCTATACACAAGATACAAGATTCGTGAGTGCTTTACTTGACGAAACTGAAGAATGGTGCGTGGGGTGACAATATCACAGCCCAAGGACTTTCGAACATGTTGAAGATAACGATCAACATATTGTCTACCATTGGAAATCAAACTGTAGTGGTTAGACCAAATAATTGTGATAGTGCAGAGTATTATTGTAAATGTAGGATTAATTATGGAAAATCACTACGTTGGGTTGGATAATTGTCATGTAAATGCACCATGTTGTAATGATAGTATAAGTGCTGATGATTGGCTTTGGTGTATCAAATGTGAAAGCCTGAGCATGTGGATCGTGTGAATGATCTTCTATTGTGGGATTTTCCTGCTGTTCCAATTTGATATTCGCATAAAGTTCATCATGATCAGCTGTATACTCGATGTCCGCGTATTGATGTAGCTCATCAGTCGCTGTTATGTATCAGTGAACCTGCATATTCATGTAACTCGGTATTAGCATTGTTAGGTTCCATAATTCTGATTCAGGAATTAATTTGTCTAGGAATGAAAATGGAGCTGGCATTAAATGTTTTTATATACAATACATGAGCAGCTATAGGTCCACATGTGTGTAACTATTAATTCCCATGAATGCATGTATTACACATTGCTTCAAATCATGCATGTATGTACGTTAATTATGCTTACAAATAAAGACACTGATTCTGATTTCTTGGCAAAACAGATACATCCATGTTGTTGCCAACTCTTTTGTTATTGTTCTGTTGTTTGTACTATCACATGCTGACCGTGAGTATTTGAATTATGGAGGAATATATTATGCCTCAATAACATTATAAGACAAAAGATAAAACTATAGTACTCTATAATTATTAATGCCGTTTCGTCTTGTGATGCATATACTCCCTCCCCGTTCAAATAGCATCAGCATGCATTAGTACAAACAATAACAATAAAAACAATGAGTTGGCAACAATAACGTGACATATATCACGTGTTTTATTGACTGAAGTAAATATGTCGCTGTGCTTATAAAAAATCAGGGAATGGAATCGATAATATTAAAAATTGATACTTTTCGGTCACATATGGGGTATAGGCTAAGCCGACTATACTTCAGCACTGCTGTAAAACATGCCATTGTGCCTATGCGGCATGGCATGTATAATGATTGATTGATAAAAAAAGCACACATATTACTGCACATTTTTACATGTATATGTTACTTGAATTCTCCAGCAGACCTTTCAGGTTGCAAATAAAATCCCACATTAAGTCAAGTAATAATTATGGTTATATATCCTTTCATAGTTCAGTGTTTATAATGATGTTCCCTCACATATTATATATGGAACAATATTAAGTTGATACTGTGCATGCAGTCTTTTAAATTTCATAATATTATAGACTAGTATATACAGTGAGTTGTGTTACTTTTATAGATTATCAATTAGTCCAACATTTGTTGATGGGGTTTATTATTTAGTGCATAGCTAAATGGAATGCATACTCATTTGAGTTTATTACCACCTTACCACATGAGTCATTGCTATCCACAACATATCATGATGATCTCTTCTCAGGTCACCCATCAGCTAGTTCTTGCGTAGATGAGCTTAACTATGGGCAATCGACCATTGCACTACGGGAATGCGGATAATTAAAGAACGAAACCGCAACGCTCAGTAAACCAGACCCTTCCCTGTTGGATGGGTCTGGCTATGCGAGACTAGCCATCAGCCACATGCCTTGGTTCCTCTGTTATATAAATACATACAGTGAGATTGCATTTTCCTTAAAACGTTATTCCTCTTACTACTTTCAGCCAGCCCTTTACCCAATCTAGTTATTGACCACTGGAACAATTATATATACTCACTGCATGAGAGGTGCATTGCAACTAGTATGCTCGTTTATTATATATTGTTCTTAAATGCCAAGATATACTAGTTAATGACCATATACACACAAGCTGCTGCTTCCCTGGCTGTAAATGTATATATTATTTAAAACACTGCTTCCATGCATGATACAATTAAAACTACAATGCAATATATTATACAATTTTGCCATATATAATTATTATAATATAACTATAATCGTCAGTGACAATAATACAAGGATAAACATGACTGAAAACTGACATGACATGACTGAAAATTGACATATAACATGATAATGATGTACTACTACATGAACACTGAATGTTCTACATTAAAACGTGTATATAACTATACAATTATTGTCACTATTTCACATAAATTTCATAAAAGGATATGTAAACATCTTCATTCCCAGTGTCTTGATCAGCACAGTTTCTGAGTTCTATATAATCAATTGTAGCATTTGATAGTGTCTTATGGAACCACGGCAGACCAGCAGCAGAACAACAGTTAGTTTCATTACCTCCACACTGTTTACCATCCCATAATGGATCATTAGAGTAAAGAATGGAACCAGCACTCGACGTAGGATTGCCTGACTCACAGAAATAATCATTGCCTACAAAAGATGGTAATCCATGATTTGGTCCCGGTGGAGGTGAGCTACATGGACAGTTGGAGTGGGGAAGAGAATCAATCGATAATTCAGCATTACCAGCAATCAAGGACCAGATGTGTTGACGAGGACTGCCATGAGTAATACTGATACCCTCTATATATGGTGAGTCAATAGACTTGCCATCAGAGGAACCAACAAATGTTGCATCTATTGACTTATATTGATACCCCACTACCCTCCCACACACCTCAGAGTAACTGATACTGATGGATGGGAATTGGACTGAGGAACAACTACCCTTTGTACTGTAAGACCTAGCACAAGCTCTAATACCAGAGGAGGTTTTATAACTGAGAGTGGAAGGACAGCTCACTGTAGTGTCAGTCATATCCAGATAAGCTAGTCTTGTCCATCCTCCTTCGGTACCGCACAACTCTTCCATTTCACAGTATATTTCTTCTCCATTAATAGTGTAGTACCCACTAGGAGTATCAGGATACGAGTCCTTAATTTCCTTACATGAAGCAGGACGAAGCAGTATTTTGTATTGAGTGAGTAATGTTTCCAAGCTATTTTCCATGTATTGAATGATGTCTTCAGTTACTGATGAACTGGAGTTGTCAAAAGCTGAGAGAGTGCTACTCACAGCACTTGTCAAGATGGCCAGTGAAGAGAGAGTATCACGAGTATTGTTCCGCATGAAAGCAACAGCAGTATTTAGACCATGTGTTATCAGTTGATCCATTTTGTTCATTAGTTCATTCTTCATAGAAGCGGCTAACTCCATCAGCTGTGTAAGCAATTTTGTATTAGCAGCATTTGTACTGTTTGCTAAATTCTCAACCGCTTGTTGAAGTAGGAGGTTATTAAAAAGATCAGTGGTGTTCATTTGTTCTGTTCTAAATGTAGTGCTAGCAACTGATGCATTCTCATCTTTTATAGACTGCTTACACTGCACACAAGAGGATGTAGTGATAAAGATAACCGCACCAATACCTATTGTATTCAAGCAAATTAACATAATTAGAGCTATCATGAGAATTCGATGACTTATTGATCTATCACACGATCGCCTGTTGTATAAAGGATTCTTCCCAGCAAAGCAGCAAGGGTTTGGTTTTGGTGTATTGAGTGTGACAGCCTGAGCATGTGGATCATGTGTAATTGTGGGATTTTCATGCTGTTCCTGTTTGATATCTGCATAAAGTTCATCATGATCAGCTGAATGCTTGATACCAGTATATCGATTCAACTCATCAGTCGCTGTATACTGATGTAGCTCAGAATAAGTACTGCGATGTTCCATATTCAGGAGCTATATATCAGGCTAGAAATGAACTTAGTGCGGAAGCTGACACTGAACCATTTTATATGCAAGTCTTATGAAGATCCACACGTGTATGCAACTGCTTAGTCTGGGGACGCACCCATTCGCAATAAGGAATGGTCTAGCAACATAAACTCATCTCAATGATGGAATTAGATTAGAAAAATTTAATTATTTTTTGATGATACAAGCATTTTTAATCAACGTGCACATGTATCCTTTGCATACAAATTTCATTAATTGAGCCCACCCATTTTCGGCAACATCAAAAGGCATAGCAAAAATCTTGTTACCGAGATTAAGTTTGGGAATACGCATGTTGCCAGACCATTCCTTGTTGCGAATGGGTGGGTCCCCAGATTACCTGTGCACATGCATGTGTTTGCACATTATGTTACATCATGTATATGCTTGCCAGCTATACAGATCATTTTTTTACCAAAAAAAGACACTGTTCTGATTTTCTTGTTCACATACTGATAAACTGACACATGCATGCATGCATGCTGTTGCCAATTCTATCATTTTTGTTTCATATCACATGCTGAATATGGAGCTTATAATTTTACTGAGGCATATATCCCACCATATTCAGCATGTGGTAGTACAAACAATAACAATAGAATTGGCAAAAACATGAATGAATGTTTTTTTATCAGTATGCCCATCCCAGGGCATGCAGGGTAGGGCATCTATCACACGCTTTTGGTATGTGTATAAGAAGATCAGAATGGATTTGATAATTTGAAGTAAAAATTAACCTTTTTTTCTGTACACATATAAGTCTATATATAGACTTATATACCATGGTAACTATACTATTGCACGTGAAACAAGACTATATTGATACAGTCTCACATAGCCAGACCCACGCGGAGCAAAAAAGGGAGGGTCTGGCTATGCAAGAATCTCGTAAAAATTAATGGAATAATTAAGTCTAAGTACGATGTGCGTGTTTCATCTATTCAGTTACAATTGTTTACGATGTTCCCTAACGTATTCTATGGAACACGTCATAATTTAGTCTTTCAAAGGCCACCACACAACAGAGCCGGGTGGAGCCACACAATGAACACACCCCATATCTATAATAGGTATAAAAAAGTTATTAAACTGATAATAATAAATTTAATTTGTGGATTAATTTACTTGGATACAAGATTGGCTGGTACTGTCGTGTTAGCCCATTTTCTTCTCAGCTACTAAAGCTCTCTTCTGTCGTTCACTAAATCCTTTCATAGTAGATTCTCTTTGTTTCTCTAATTTTGACGATTCTTCTTCGTTTGCCTTTTCCTGTGTACAAAAAATTACTGCATTTTATATAACGAATAATAAACACACTTAAACACAATAAGTGAAATTTATTTTATATTAATACAATAAATCTATCAGCACAGTAAGTATCCTTCTTTCTTTGTTTCTGTGCTATCTTGAGGTTTCTTTCTCTCGTTTCTCTTCTCTCTCAGAGTATTTTCAATTTCCTCAATCAGTGGATCGGGTACTAATGCTGTATTGTAGTCATCAATAGTGGAATAATGTGCCATGAACCTCCTGTAGCTTTTTCTATAGTGGGTCGATCCTTACATGCCAGATATGGGACGTCGTTACTATCAACATCTCTAAAAATAATTGAATAGATTAAATCACAAATATGCTTATGTACATAATTTAAAGCCAGTGGTTTTATTGCTGCTATATTCTAGCAAATGCTATAATAATTATATTGTACATTATAGAGTGAGGTAAAACTGAGCAAGGTGGTTGGGTTTTTAAAGATCTCAGTAGTAGCAATATCGTTTACATTAAAGGCTGATTCACACTATAAAATAACATAACAAGTAACACGGGAAGAGCTAGCTCAGTTCAAAGTTTAACTTGGTTTAATCAACTTTTAAGTTATACAATTAGTTCATACTCCTCCCAATTATGTTACAAACAGTATTATGTTTCATTTGTAGTGTGGATTGGTTATGTGTTCATTACTCTCACCTAATTGAGGGGTCAGCTCCATGTGATAATAACAAGTAGACTATGTTCCCATGGTCGCAAGAGGAAGCAAGATGGAGTGGAGTACGTTCACTACATAATGTATTAACATTAATAGATCCTGTATCGCTGGAGCTACAATTTGATTGGTCGACAGTTGTACATTCATTGGCTAATAATAATTGCTTGACCTTGCATGTCTTCATCTCCACTATATAGTTATTAATTCATGTAGATCTTTAATAACAGGGTCAACATCGTCTTCCTTCATTCCAACACCAGCTTTACTCCTCCCTTTCTCCTTTTCTTCTGCTTTCTTGCAGCCATTTTGTCTTCTTCATTGATCGATGAACTGGTGCTGTCATTCAGCTACTTTATCCTACTTTATCCATATCAATGATCTTGTCACTATATAAGTTTAACAGAATGGGAACCAATCTTTGGGGTGTAATGGTATGGAAATGGGTCTGCTGATTGTGCTGTGGAAGCTGTACTCCAGAGTAAATCGTGGTGAGTTTCAGCCACACCAACTTAATCTCACTGAAAGTTGGTCTTCTTGTCATGCACGAAATAAAATTCAATATTTTAGTATACACCTAATGAGGAGTATTTGAATATCAACATAATTAGTTATAGGATAAGATAAAAATAAATCTGGTAGGGGCTAACCATGACTGATGAGAGGTTCTTTCCCTGTACCGCTAAACATCAGTCTCCTGCTCTTGGGTACCCTGACCATGCATTATCAACAATGCTTCAACAATATACACCTTTCATGAATACAATAAATCACTGATTTCCTATAGAACAGTACATGGGACCATTATTACGACAAATGAATACAAATTGCTTTTCTTTTACACTATATAGTTCCACAGTGATATCTTCCCTCTATACTTCCCTTTCTTTAATCTTTCTTCCCTTCCTTCCCTTATAAAGGCCCTGCCTGAGAATAAGGCACGACAAAAAATGAAGGAAAAAACTATTTATCCCATTCCGGTGATCGCATACTTCATTGGAATTGATTCCCTTTGATTTCCTTATGTATACTCAACACAATGGATTTTAGGGATCAAAGGCCTTAATCATAAGTGGTATTGTATACATATAGCACGTATAGTGATGAAGGTGCAAATAAAAGATTTGATTCCTATATTTTCTCAAATAATAGCTGCGGCTACTATAAATTTCAGCTCAATTGTTATCCAAAAAAAAGCACAATTAATTTTTTTGGACTTCAAGGAAACAAAGAGTTCCCTTAGGGCTCATATCTTTCACTTTGTAGTCCTTATAGTCATGCACTGGCATAGGCAGAATAGACGTTTGGTGAGATTACTAGTATTGGGGGTGCGGCTATTATTTTTAGGCGGAAATACCAGAAATACAGTATACTTTTCTTGTCAAGGTGCCCAAAACACCTTTGCCATCAAGTTGCATTGAAAATATTATTTTTTTTAATTAAATTATATGCATGTGATTGTGTTATACCTCCTCTGCCAAGGACCTACACCTGTACTGTACCACTCTATCCGACATACTTTCTCACCCATTCTACAGCTGCTTCATTAAATCTTCTCAGACTGGCTCCAGCTGATCATGGTTTGTGTGCCTCGTGATGGGAGTCCCTGACCGATTTCACCAGCACTGTGCCTTGTTTAGCCCTAACCGTGTAACGATAGAAGGTCTTATGACTCACAACATACATGTACACTACTCCTGAAATGGAACAAAGGGAGGAAACAGTTAACAGCTATATAAGTACTGTTTTTAGGGCAGTGGCAACAAATAATAAACTGACTATATAAACAAAGGAAAAGGTGTTTGTGAAAGTGAAAGAAATAAATTGGCAAAGTAGATAATAAAGCTGGGTCGATTCACATGGGCTACATTACAACCAGAAATGCAATGCTGAAAAGTATGCAATGTACTGCAAAATAATAAAATATCTATCACGTAATTTAATTTTTACACTGCGTACTCTTTAGCATTGACTTTTGGTCCAGACCGGTAATAACATATACCCCGTGTGAATTGCCACTTAAAATGGCTAAGCTGACTAGCATGACTATATAATAGACAAGTACTGAACACATAATATTAACGATTAGTCTGGCAGCCCAGACCCAATCCAAAGGAGGGTTTGGTACAATGCAATAGAAGAGTTTGTGCAGCCATCGGAAATCCGATGTGACTAATCAGAATCTAGAACACATATTACGTCACCAAAATGATTTAATTTCCGTTTAATATTAATCGTTTTTCAATAAAAAAAGTCAATCAAGAATTAATTACATCCATTTTAACTTTTAATAATATAAATTTTATGAACGTCACGAATATTTTAGGGCTTCTTCTGCACAAACTCTTCTATTGCATTGTACCAGACCCTCAATCCTTTGGATTGGGTCTGGGCTGCCAGACTAATGAACGATATATGGTTATATGAACTGACCCTTTGAAAATGGCAGCCAGATCTCATTAATCATTCCCCGCACATCCAACCCGTAACTATTATTACGAAGTATTGTAAAACAATGATGGGGCGAGCCTTCGCAAAGCATAGTCGACTTATAACTGTGTACTCATTTATCAAGCTGAAAAAAAAAATGCATCAATGATGTTGATTGCATGCAGAGAAATTACCAGCAATAGGGGAGGGGCTGGGAACGAGACTATGAGGGGCTTCTCAATCACCAAACCCTCTTGTTATTCATACCCACTCATTTCTTCGTTACAGGTAAGGAGGGTATGAAAGAGGAGCAGCTGATATTCCGGCACCCTGTGTGACTAGATTTAGACTCCCATGTGGAGGGGTGCACTCAATAGCGACCCTTTTATCAATACAGACGGGTAACGCCCACGCATTCGAACCCTCATTACTGTATGATAAAGATATTGAGGAGTTGCCATAGTGGACTGGTTATGACAAGTGATGTAATATGATGTTTTTTTTTTTTTTGATATACCATCAATGATATCAAATGACATCACCATTGCCTATTACATACAAGTGTGCATGTGTCAGTATTTACTCTTCAAAGGTATCACTACTGCAATCATTAATCACTATAAATATCATAATAGTCATTAAACAGTAATTTTTATTCCACAACAATTATAATCAATCATTAAACATTGGTCGTGATTTTAAGAATTCCATTTCAAGTGGGTGGAGTTTCGGTATCTTTCTTGCTCTGTATCAGCTGCAGTTCAATCTGTGCTGCCATGCAATTAGGGACATTTCCCTCCAAAAAACCCTAAGGAAATCACATGATAAGTGGTCACATGATCAGTTGATTCGATCACGACTTGTACAGAGCCTGGTCCAACGTTCACTTCAACACAGCTTGCATTGTGTGTAGCACATTAGTATACAAGCAACCTAATTAATAAAAATTAATTAACCTTACAGAATTATTTATGACTAGTAATAACCTGTAAGCCTTCAATCCTTGTTTAGCCAGGCCAGTAACAGTGCTGTGAGTAGATCCCCATTACCAGTAATTAAACTCTTCCAAAGTAATTTTAATTCCTGACAATAACCTATATATCAAAGGAACACGTTCTTATTCCTTATTATGATCATATGGCGATTGTGCTTTAACTATGCATAGTATCTACGTATGTAACTAACTAACTCTGCCTTGAATTGATTTGGTTTAATTACATGAGCTTCAGGAACCAGTTTATCCCGATATATTGGCAGGAGAGATTACGGAACATACTGCAATTAATTAATCAAGCAAGGAGAGAGAAAGAGAGAGGGAACAGAAGAAGAGCTGCAGTAAATTGTGCCAAGGGCTTACCATATCACCACAGTCTCCTGTGACAGGCCAGATCACATACTATATAATTAAAGACACGAGATGAAGAGAATAATTAATGATTAACTATATGGAACTATTCCACTAAAGTGCAAATCCCTCACGCACAATAAACTGAGATTTTTTAAGATCAACTTGATACTGCCTCAAATTTCTTCCACTGGGTACAACAAGAGGAGCTAGAAGCAAGGCATGGTCACAACTCAAACTCATGTACTACAGTGAGCAGCATACTAAACATACACCATTATGAAGCAATTTGAATTTCAGCATTTTTGTTGCTCTTGTTATTTTTATCACTTAGTGAATGTTACCGCTCTAAACTTGTATACCTTATAGCCGGTTTTTTACATGAGGATTTAATTTTCGTTTTGCCAGCAAAAAATGAAAATTAAATCAACTAAAATTTAATTTCATTAACTAAATACAATAACGGTGCGCAAGAATAACGAAATTAAATCCAATGAAAATTTAAAAAATTAAAATTTTGAGCAATTAAAAAAACCCAGCTATACGGTATCGAAAATCACAATAAAGATTTATACAAAGGCTGTTGTTTCGACGATCGATAAAAAATAAAAAAACTCAAGCACTTACATTTGCCATATGATCCAGATAAATTGAAAATACAAATACAAATACTTTTTTTTCAAGAAATTGAAATACAAATACCTTAAAGTGTACTTCAATTACATCCACAAATACTTGTACATGTAGCTTTACTCTATACATTTACATGTGCATTTATCATACATGTACATGTAACTACAATACTATGACAACTGCTGGACCTGAATTGACATTATTATGTTCTGTTTGACCATTTCTATGTACAGTACTTTAATATTATACAATGTTTGATTGAATTTACACTAAGGGAGTTTTTAGTGCCTTTTTAAGAAAAATTATTTGTAGTACTTGATGTGTTTTAAATACTTTTTCGCTTCAGTACTTCAAATACAAATATAAGTACTCCAAGTTTTCAAATCATCAAATACAAATACAAATATACTTTTATGTATGGAACGCCCTGTGCGACAAAATAATGAATAGAATTTAATTATTATAATGATTGAAAATAAGAAATTAATCGATCACTTGAACGTTCATCTCGACGAGTAGAGATGATTATGCTGAATTAGACTAATTAAAGAGGCATGGTAGTAGATGCTACATGTGCGTAGATTTATTGTCACATGTTGGTGCTTGGTGGAAGTTGAAAATGAGCTTGTCTTCTTCTGATTTGGAGAAAGCAAAGAAGGCAATTGAAACACTCTCAAGGCTTACCTCAGGTAGTTCGAGCAGGAATGTGTCACCCTCTTTGGCTTCTGCTTCGACCTCATTAATTCCCAGCCAAGCGGGTACTTTCACCTCATCCTTGCCGCCATGTTCTCCTCCCAGCTCATTGTCAGCATGCGGTTCTTCAAATTCATCATTTCCATGTTCTTCCAGAAGTTATAATGGTTAGTTAGATTACCTAGTTAGAGTCTACTTACATGTATTGTGCTTTTGTATGTTTGTTGTTACTGTTACAGTAGGTGTGACTCAAGCAGCTGACAATGCGATGGATGCGTTGAGGAAGATGCGCCTGGGAATGAAGTCAAATGTTAAAAAAGGGCTAGAAATGAGATAACGAATCTCTTCCATTCTAAGAGAAAGAAAGTTGACAAAGTGTCATGGCGTCATAGATTTGTTTGTATAGCTGATACGGAGCAAGTGAAGGTATGATCGACGGAATGTGAGAAGAATGAACTATCTGATGCTGGGTTAGGGGAGAAAATGGTTGAATTTGAAAGTACAGATCTTGATCAAAAGGAGTTCAGTGATGTTCTAATTTCTTATTTTCCTCAGCTTGCTAATTGTGGGGGATTTCAATTCCTTAAAGGTATATAGTCACGACTTTTGTAGTGCTGTCATACTAAAATACTAGATGAATGTAAAAATTTTTGGGGCAAGCTTTCGTGAACATTTAGTTGTATATTTGACTATGTATTTTATACTATCATGCTTTCTTTTGTTATCAACAAACAACAGTTAATTGTTTATTAATTTATGAAGAAATTGAGGGGGAAAAATGTTAAAAAGGGTGCGCATGCTGACAGGCTGGGTAATCAGAATAACAACAGTGACATAGGAAGTACAGTAGACATTGATCATAGTTCATCATGAAACCCTTCCAAGGCCATTCAGTAGACTTGTAGGTTGTAGATCGCAGTTTCTTTTATGTTAAAATCTTTCTTGCCTTTCATCTGGAGTTTTCTCCGTTCTTCTTCGATCAGTCTTTGATCATGAGTTCTCTCAGCTCCAAGTCTATGATGGACGCCCATCTAGATCAATAGCTGATGTCTTTGCTCAGGCGACGTGCTCAAGAACTTCAGTTCCTCACAGGGCTCTTCTTCACTAGTCTAAAATGTTTTTACCTTGAGCCTTTCCCTTTCTGACTGCTGAATCATTGCTTGTTTATAGTTGTAAGCATCTCTTCTGTTCACTGTTTCTTCTGAGGTGAGGCCGGTTTTTGTTCTATATTGTATTAATGTTTCAATGTTTTTCAATAATTTTTTTTCTAGTAACGTTATAAAAGAATTCGATATAATACGCAATCATGTATACCGGTCAAACAGACACGAGACCGACTAGTGTGGGGCTCGCTCAAGCTCGCCCCAATTACTATAGTACTGACTGAATTGAATGGTATTATGCTGGTTTTATATATAGGAATCTCTAATAGCCGCTGTAATATATTCTTGATTATGTACTTGTGATTAATTATTCATGTATTATAATTGTTATTACTAGTTATATTAATTG
>JAYJLX010005678.1:0-18394 GCA_036873525.1 Chalinula nematifera | reverse complement strand
ACAGCCTACATCAAAGATTTGGTGAGTGAAAACCCGTTTTGTGAATGCCTCCACCCACGCGCCTCGGGGGACCTTAAAATTAATTCAAGTGAAGAGAAAACATACATTAAAACTCTGTGTCAAGTAGATTGCTCTCCCCATCCGCTTGTATCAGTTCTAGTTTATTTAAATACGATGGAAAGTTGTCCAGGATAACTTCAGTTACTCCACATGTAATGCCTCATGAACAAAGAAATACTGATCCTATAGTAAACAAAGATCACTAGTAACAATTTATTACACGTCAAATGAATGAGGGAATTAAAGACCCATCTCTCCCCCCTCCCCTCCCACATAAAGCAGTACCCTAATTCATTTCAATGAATGACATCCTGTAATAATAATTTTGCATTTATACATGCACATAACATGGTGGATACATTACATACATCTGGCTCACGTGAGTGAATTCAAGCGGGAAGTCATACAGGAAGCTATAGAAGTTTAGAAGTAATAGTAGACTGAGACTCTGTAGTCGGTCTGTTTGTGTGTTACAGAAAACTTCACTTTAGACAGTTGATGCCTGTGATCTCTAGTTTGCTATCGTTCTTGTCATCTTCAGCCGTTTCTTGGATAGTGTGGTAAGTGGCAAAATGTGTTTGAGCTTGTTGGCTGGATATTTTAAGCTTTTGAATACATGATCTAGTTAGTTTTGTAAAAATCCTACGTAGATCTTGTTTGTTTTGTCAATTAGTGTCTCAAAACTTGTTTAATGGCCACTGGAGTACGGTAAAATGGCGATCTTCACAAGCCTGTGTCTTGCTCCCTGGTGTGAGCTTAGACCTGTAACTTGCACTGTCAGCCTGAGATCACAAGAGCTTGAAGAGCAACAAATGGCAAATGCCGCTCTTCAAATCGCTTCGTCGTAGTGTTTCAGGCATCTACAGCATGAAATTCTTTTAGTGAATCTTTTTTTAGTTCCACGAATCAGGGCAAGTTGGCGTTTTTCGCTCGGAGAAAAAAAAAAATTCACGAAGACTGGTGATAATGGTGCTACTTCTTACCATCTATGTCTTACATTCAATTCCGTATTCGCGAAGCAATCATAGTAAATCCACGAAAACGCGAAACTTTCCCCAGGCGAAATATTCCACCGACTTACATCATGCTTACATGGTATGTTGTGTCAACTGAGTCCACCTAAGTCATAAATAATTAAATTAAAATTTACTGTATTAGAGTCTACTATGCCTATAAGTTGTATAAACTGGATTACTCGCTGCCCGGTCTGCATATAATTATATGTATTTTTGTGGTTAGTGACGAATGCAGTTGCCTGAAAATGCTGTCACCTCTAGATCTGTTACCATTGTTACTGCTTGCTCTTGTATCAACTGTTCTAATTGGTACTCCAGTAAAAGGGAATTCGTGTTTGGCTGGAGGTTAGTAGCCGGCATGGGGAGGTTAGTAGCCGGCATGGTAAACTACATAGCTAGTCTATAGCCGAGTGCCAAAATCCGGCTAGCCTAACCAAAATCATGATCTGTGTATGAATGTCAAGTTGAAATATAACTGATCTGCTTGGCAATGTCAAAATGCTAGCTTCACACATACAGATCATGCCTAGTTCACTCTGTATGCTAGTCTTACATAATTCATGGCTAAACAAAGTATATAGGGTCTATATCGATCGTAGACCCTCTACATATCATTATAAATCAAGCATATAGATCTAACTTTAATACATCTTACAGCTGCATGTTTAATAGGTCTATAGACATACATGTAGTCTAATTATGAATTGCTCTTCAGTTTTTTAATTTATAGAGTTTGTGTCTGGGCCTAGCAGTATGAACGTTAGTGTTGGAATGACCAATATTGTACTTAACTGTCAACATGAAAATAGTATCTTCAATACTGATGCAAAAATATGGAATCATGAATTAAATGGAGAGTTTCTTGAACAATATGGAACCGCCAATGATGGAGGAGATTCTAAGTAAGATATGTGTATGATGATGTTATGCAGTGTCATATACATCAAAATTTTGAAAGTCGAAAGTCTGCATGAAGCACACACATGCAGCCGGGACCTTAGTCTGGCAGCCCAGACCCAATCCAAACAGGAGGGTCTGGTACAATGCAATAGAAGAGTTTGTGCAGAAGAAGCCCTAAAGTATTCGTGACGTTGTCAATAAATTTATTTTATTAAAGGTTAAAATGGATGTAATTAATTTTTGATTGACTTTTTTTATTGAAAAATGATTAATATTAAACGGAAATTAAATGATTCCAGTGACGTAATACGTGTTCTAGATTCTGATTGGTCACGTCGGATTTCCGACGGCTGCACAAACTCTTCTATCACATTGTACCAGACCCTCCTTTTTGGATTGGGTCTGGGCTGCCAGACTACCGGGACCTCATAGTCTCGGACCTAGTCTCGGCATAGCCAGACCCTCCTATTCCTATGCGGGGAGGGTCTGGGGGCATGACCATATCGTTTTTGTTCAAGTATCACCAAAAGTTTGGTGATTGCGGACTCTTATATGGTAACAGAGCAATGAGCAGCCACACCTTTGTTAAAAACTACAATAATGGCTGCTTGAGTCGCCGTTGAAGAATGTATAGTGTGTGTACTGAACTAGTGACGGTTGGAAGTCTCCTATAAAAGAGTCAGGCTATATGAAACTACCTGCTAAGTCTTACTTTTCATGCAGCTTATCTCATATTGGCATGCAATCATAGCAAACATAGCTTCCAACACTCATTGCATAGTGAATGATTAGGCTTGTCAATGTCTCATTGATGCTAATCGACGTTTTTTAAGCTAAAAGCATTTGAAATAGTTTTAGATAATCCTTGAAAGCCTCCTCAGACAATTTAATTCTCTTGGTCCTGATGGCAGGTATAACAAAGAAAAATAAGTTTTACACACATTACACTCTTCAACACCTCAAGCAGCCATTTTTTAACAGAGGTGTGGCTGCATGCTCATCAGTGCTCTGTTGCCTTATAAGGATTAACCGCAATCACCAAACTTCCGGTGATACTTGCACAAAAACGATACATTCATGTCCCCAGACCCTCCCCACAGGATAGGAGGGTCTGGCTACGTGAGGCTATGCATGCAGGACCCCCAACAAAGCCCAGGAAACAAATGGGGTTGGCATGCCGAGAGAGCAAGAAAGATGATAACATTACGACTGACTATCCTACACTGTGCTTTTGTAGCAAAAATTTACAATTCCCATCAGTATAGTATGCATATAACTAATAAATTATATTTAAATTAAAAAAAGAATGGAAGCCACACCTCTTATGGTGTATACGCCATCATGTTTTTTTTTGTTTTTTTTTTATTTTAATGGTGGATTAAGGATTTTCAGATTGCCACCTTGCTATGTTTAGTGCAAGTCGTTCAACTATTTCGTTTTTTTTTTTTTTTGTAACTGCATGCTGTCCAAAGGCACTCTGGTGCTTAATTCTTTTGGTGCCGGTGTGCCATAAGAATTTTGGTGCCCTTAAAAAACATTGCTAGGTGCATGGATAAAGAAAACTGTCAGTGATCAAGTATTTTTCAGTCAACCCCAGTGTGACTCCACAATAGGCATGCAAGTTTTAAGATTCTTTAAGATGAGTCTTTCTAGACCAGTTTTTGGAGTTAATTCTTTTCCAAAGTCAGATTTTGCATTCGATATTCTTTGATGTGGTAGTTTAGGAGCTCCCAAATCCCAGCCAAAAAAACGCAACTAATAATTGATAAAAATTAGTAATACATGCCGGCATGCACTTTCAGCCATACCACTTACAATATTTAACCCAAAAAATTTTTTTTTTACACTTTTGAATTATAACGTAAACTTGGTTTATTTAACAGTGTTTTTAATTTAACTTTTTGAGAAAACATTAAAATTAATTAAAAGCATGTGAAAATTTCGAAACACATGTATAAAGTATTGCGTATAGCATGCTCTATTTCCGTCAAATTAAAAGCATGTGAAGTGAATTTTTAATTCATTAAAAATGACCACGATATACGGGTATTTGTGAAAAAACTACAATTGCATCAGTGCATGTACTACCTGTTTTAATAGAGCGGTTGCACTGAATTACATTAAAATCGTGACATCACATCACTTCCGCATGGCAAAAAGATTGTTGCTCAGCATTGCAAGAGTAGGGCAACGCAGTACAAAAAGCAGTCTATTTATATACTAACTCTAGTGCAATAGTTCATTCTTGATATCAACAGGCCGACATTTTAAACACACCTTATAGTCGAGGAGTTGCTCATGGCACTTGCTAAGCCGAACTTTCGAACAAACTCGAAATTTTTTTTGCTGCGAACGGTCATGGTTTTTAAAGTATCTGTTTCTTCTATCTTTGTCCGGAACCAAGACAGTCTGCTTTTGTTCAGATCGCTTGGTATTTGTGCGTACAGGACTGTAGAACTTTCCAACCCAAAGCTCAAGTTTTTTTGCCATGGGGGCGTGCAATTTTGGCCGTGTGACGTCACATGCAACCGCTCTCTATTAGCAAATGGATCCTGAAAAAGAAATTAATTTTATTGTTCATGTATACTACAGTGGTTTATATACGTATAATACTGACAATGGAAACTTGGAGTTGGGACCTATTGATGTTAGCCATCATGGGGAGTATTTTTGTAGCTTACCGGTACCCTGTTCATCCAGGATCAGCCCTTCGGGATACATTAATGTTATCCGTGAGTTATGCCATGCATATATATAATGTCAATAATATATACCATATAGCGGGTAGTTTCAAACGGTGCTAATCAGTTTTCGAAAGTTTCAAAACAACTGAGTTGTTTCTTTCAAAATAAAAGCCTATTACCAACCCAGCAACCATCACGGATATGATATGGCCGTATCTGCGGGTATTTCAAATTTTATAACTTCGAAATTTTCTGCTAAATGATCCGCAGTGTTTTCAAAATTTTTGAAGTTTACACCCCAAAAATTACCCGCTATACAGTAGTACATTATTTTAGTTATCTAAGACTAGTGATCTAATGGGGCTTTTTAAAGTGCTATACCTTTGTAATTTAGCATGACTTAAAACTAGAAGCTTGGCGGCACACCCATGCACTCGGCCGGTTAAAACAGGTGTCATGTTAAAAGCGTACCTAAAGTTACCATGCAAATAAATTTTATAATTCTGCCAGTTTTGTTCGGACCTGCATACTGAAAGTTATGTTATAATTATTTTCATTAATGTGCATAAAAAAATGGAGCCATGCTGAGTGAATTTCATCAGTTGTCTCAGAAAATGAAAGTTAAAGAACATAGCTGGTATACTATCTGGTGGTGTGTTAAAGTGCAATTGAACATAAGTGTGTAACAGAACAGTGATGATGGGAGAGCGTGATACCATGCTGCATGAGCAAAGGCTTGGTATAGCTAGCACAAACTAAAAATTAAGTCATGATGAGAATTCTTGGCTCATTGTTCATGAGTGGGCTGGGGGGAGCGGAATTATAGCATCATATGATTACTATAATGAGCTCACATGCAGTTTGTATAGGGTGCTTTCCGCCCCTACTAATAAAAATAATAATTTAAGTTGAATAAGAAATTATATTCTTGAGTCTTGACTCTAAAACATTTTTTTTTGAAATACATCATTATAAATCAGTGTAATCATTGCATGTATGGAAAGACAATTAAAAGACAAACATGAAGGAAAAACTAGCTTATATTGGTAGACACGGCTCATGTGCTACTATATGGGCCCAGCATGCATGCATGCAGGCCCTTGCCACTTAATTCGCTAAACCTAGCTAGCCCCCTGATTTGCATGTTGGACAAAGTACCCCAAATGTAAAGCCGAATAACTGTTGCCCAGCAGTGTTCATACCTTTTTTTTGTAGATTCACATAAATAAGTGCATAGCAAGATTATTGTAATCCTACAATTATCATACTGAGATTTTGTTCTATAATAGAGTATTGTAGTCTCTCCTCTTGTGATCCTGGTTACTCCATCACTACCAATAGTAGTGGTTGTTATTGCATATTGAGTGATATCTGTATGACACAGCCGTCTCCTTGTAATAATAATGGATCCTGTACACTAACCTCACCTCCTGATAACTTCACATGTAATTGTACTGGAACAGGGTTCACTGGAGATACATGTAATGAAGGTATACATTATCTATAGTGTGACATTGATTATAACCTGATCATACTTTGATGGATATACATGATTCCAGCTATGAATATTCATGAGGCTTGATTGAGCGTGCGTGCATATGAGTAGTGAAATCGCATCAAGTCATCACGATGACGAAAAAATGCTGGAAACCACGCCTACTTGTGGAATAGAATGATTAGAAAAGCATACAATTTGTGTTTAGAAGCAGTTTACTGAACGACTATTTATGATGGGCAGCTATAAAGCTACAGCTTACCTTCAGTGTGCACATTCCTTGCACCATCATGAACAAACATGTGTAAAAAGTATTATGCCAGACCCTCCCCATGGGGAGGGGCTGGTTTACAAGACTATAGCTAGTCTGGGACCCGCCCCTTCACAACAAAGAAGGGTCTGGCCAAATGCGTACACGCAACTTATCACTGTAGCATGATTTCATGCTACGCTTTAATGCAGCAAAAACCAGTGATTCTTTGCTTCTATTCTTTTGAAGTATAACAACATGTATAGCACTCTTTATAGGTTCGTGATTGTGCTATAAAGAAGGTGTTGCTACTCCAAATAGAAGTTAAGAGTTGCTGGTTTTTGCCGCTGCATCGAAGTGTAGCATGAAATCCTGCTATACATGTGATAAGTTGCATGTGTGTACGCATTTGGCCAGACCCTTCCTCGTTGCGAGGGGGCAGGTCCCCAGACTACATGCATGCATAATGCATGTATGTGGTGTAGAACCGCCAGAAGAATTTTGAATAAAATTCAAAATAAATGCATGCAGAGGATTATTGCCGTTATAGTCACACTTATGTCTTTAATTTTATTTTATAGAGTGGTTGTGTGTCAGGTTACATGAAATTTATGCTGATGCATCAAGTGTGGGCAAAAAAAAATCTCAGATTAAGTTTTTGAGTTCATATGAAAACCAAGCATTCCTAGCCTGACAAAGCACATGCATGCACTGTTTTAATTCTGGGCAAAAGTATAGCTGGATGTAATAATTAAAATTGATGTGACTGTAGTTTAAACAAATTTTGTTTATCTTTTAAGTTACCGTGTTCACTCAGAAATTCAACTTTGCATGCGTCAAAATGAAGTCTTATGCAAATGCCTTCACTGTGACTTTGAATTGTTGCACTGTGGCCATAGTACCTTATTGGTTTAGCATAAAAGAACCTTTGCGCTAGAGATACCGCAAAACAGATTCCAAAATAGATTCCTTTCAGTATACAATTGCTGCATGGCACATTTGCATTGCTGAGCATGATGCGGCACTCTTTTTGCCACATAAATGATGCAAATCATTGCACTGAAGTAACCATGCACTCTATTCTACATAATACATGTTTGAGATAGGTCTTTTATTTATAAAATAGCAAGTTTTCTGCAATCGCAATTGACTCGTTCTATATAAACCATGTATCTTGGCCAATTTATACAATCTCTATTATTTATTGATTTCAATCACAATTAAGTATATCAATCGTAACTGGTGATATTGAACTTTTTTATAGATACATTGCCAGTAACAAGTGTGACTCCTACAGCTACAGCAACAACCAGTAAGTCACAGTAAAAATCCATATATAGCTTATGCCACATGCATGGTGCGTAAATGATGTAAAGTATGGTATAGGGAAGGCCTGTGTGCAGAGTGGAGTCAGCCTTTTTGAATCACCAAAATTTTCAACCATGAAGATTTCCCTGCTATCCGCAGTATTTACCTGACCCGGCACTTTGCAGTGATCCACGGCTATACCTTGTGCAAAAATAATTCAACAAAAATAATTCAACAAAATTGATACTATAACGGCACTTATACTGGTACTGGCACTTATACTAGTACACCTATAACCCTTTGATATAGAGCCACTGCACATGGCCTGGCTCCAACACATGCAGCTGTTCTATATACTGCTGACGAAACTTGTTTGGCACAATTAGTACGTGCATTCCCATTTCAGCAACCTTGTGGTACCTTTAAGTATGATTGTATTGCAGAAACTCATGCTGGGCATGGCAAGCAGTTAATTTTAGGTTTATATAGTATAAACCCGCCGCATATTAATGATATGTTATAATTATACTATTATTGAAACACCATGTGCACATCAGTGTATATGTAATTGCATTATTAGATTCTTTTGTTTACTATATGCAGTGTGTCCTGGTCACAGTTCTTTGATGTGTAAGAAACGTCGAGTTCAGTCTATTTGTGAAGCATTTGTAAAAAAAGGGATGGACCCACTACCAGAACGATGTACTGATGCACTATAGTTGTTAAATCATGTCAAAAATCATTCAGCATTTCATTATTTCTTCTACCTTGTACTTCGTGATGTATATAGTTAAATCATGCACTGCAACTGAAGTAATTCAATGACTCTCAATAATAATGTGCATATGTTTTCAGTTATAATATACTTTAATGGTATACGTATTGCCATAGCTTTTCCTAGTTCTTTAATGATAATTTAATGATGAATGATTGAGTTCACTTTTTTCTATAGACTATATACTGATATAATTCAGAATAACCACATCTCATGCTGAGCTCATATGTTCCGGCTGCATGCTTATAATCAATCATGTATGCATGGGTGCTTGTATAATATCAGTGGAGATCTAAGAGCATAGTTAACCCGAGCGAGGGCAAAGGGTTATATAGTAGTCAGTTTGTGCACTGTAAAAACTGCATGTTGAGTGATTTTCATGCAATGTGTGTGATATTTCTGACAGTTACCATGGATATATCTGCATGCAACCATCAGAAATCACACGCATGCATTAAAATCACACAACATGCAGTAGTACCTTACGGGTAGAAATTTCAACGCAGACTAATTTTAGCGTATTGTTGCTATTGCATATTTGGCGTGTACTAAATTTAGCGGAAAATTTTTTTTTATCAGTAATTAATTTTTATTAACACTAAGTTATCATGATAATTTTAACGTGTATTGAATTTTGTGTTTTTTCATTAGTCGAAGGGGGGAAGGTATACGGTGTGCATGTATTTTTTACATGTTGCAAAAATTGTAGATATAATAGGGGAGGGGCTGGGAACGAGACTATATAGCGAGGCTTGACTCATGGGTATAGGGATGAGGGGATTATTCCTAAAATCGTACCCAGCAATATTCTATTCTAAATTTTTTGACTATTATTCCCTAAAGATTATTCCACAATAGCAAATTTCTATATACTCAGCATTTTATTACATAAAAATCATTGGTAATTTTCATTCATTGAAGACTACATGGATATGGTCTGGTAGTAAGTTATTCGTGCTTTGTTAAATCAACCATGCTTTTTTTTTTATCTATAACCGGTCTGCAGCAGAATCTATCATGACTCGTGGGATAGCGCACGGTTCTACACTCAGTGGCCCTATAGAATTTCTAGACTTGCATGCTATGAAAGTTCTAAGCCTCATTCATCTTCTGCTGGACTATATTTTCGAGTGATTGTGAGTTTTGTTGTTGAGAAAATGCTGGAGTCTGTCTATAAACGAAACTGATGGTGCAATGTGCCTCTACATGGTCTACTGCATGCTTGTAAGTTTTTACTTATGCGTAGTTCAGTTGGTTGTTTAAGTGTGATGAATCTTTACTTCTATTTTTCAGTGCTAAAGTGTATGTGTGGTGTGTGTGTGGGTGCAGACCGCTATAACTGAGATCAACTGGTATGTAAGAAACTGTGATGTTGGAACATGACATTTGTATCGAATGAAATGTATATCTATACATGCAAGACCATGAGGGTTTAGTCTGGCGTGGCCGCCCGTCCCACTCGGCATATTCTGCAAGTGGTCTGGGGACACGCATACTCTTCACTAGTCTCGCTAGCCATGCCCTATCACAAGTCAGATAGGTCTGGGGACACTAACACAATTAAGTTGTTGCAAGGTGAGGCATTTGAACGCCCCAATCAGATTGCTCGATCCACATGCAACGACCGCAAAAAATGCAATCTAAGCCAACTGGGGCCGTGACGTTGTTTGATCTGCTCGCCATTTTCAACTGAAACGTTACGTGTACGACGCAATTTAACGCACGTGTAGACAATAATGCATTCCTTTGTGCAACAATTTGTGTCCAGTGTCCCCAGACCCTTCCACATCGTAGTAAGCGAAGGGGCTGGCCCGTGAGACTAACTCTTCACTTGTTCACTGCCATGTGTAATAAAGGTGGGGCTGCACATGACTTTGCCTCATATATCCGCATGGTTACAGACTGACACGTGCGAGTGACGTAAACAGCCGATTTGAGTGTTTTGATTGGCTAAAGAGTGCTGCAACTATCTTTGTAGCCAAAAACAAGTGAAGCGTATACGTGTCCCCTGACCACTTGCACAATATGCCAAGTGGGTGGCCACGCCAGACTAACCGGGTTCAGTACTTTAGTGCTTTCATTTATATAGTGGAGTCTCCATGCTTGAGATTATTGATGTAATAAACGCATCTACCCTCCCACCCATTCATACCAATCCTCTTTTATAAAATAATTTAGGTGATTCAGTTAAGTGTCACAATCCTCGAGGCTTGCTTATATGCTGAAATGAGGATCCGCATGCCCTGAAATTAATGTCATGGTGGACCTCAAATATATACAAGAACAATAACAATGACTCACTGGAACTATAAATACCTATAGCATATATACATGTGTTAAAATTGACTGACATTATTAGTTAGATTAATTGAGCAATCTACAAACCTTTCACTATAACAAAAATAGGCTGCTGAATCAGCAAAGCTATACTACTCAAATGAATGGCATTAATTGGAAAGCATTAACTTTCGAAAGTTCAATGAAAAGACTCGATCGTGTAGTAGTCTATGTACTGTACATAGTCAGGAGCCCGTAAAGAGATTGAATGGAATGTGATTCATAATCATGACAAAAGAGTAGGAGGAGAGTGATTTTCCCAACCACATGCATTTTGGGCTTCAGACTAATATACTGCTGTAGTGAATAGTATTATTTAGTGGTCATCATGTGGTGTCCAACTACCTGCAGCAATGAAATGCGTGCATCCTCTAGTATAAACATATTTACCATGTATACCTATATCCTCTAGTATCAATGTATACCTACCCTCATATTATCCATGCATTTAGTATTCCTATCCCATATAGTATATATAATCTATCCTCGTAGTATTATCATACGTCATACTATTCATATACCTATACCCTCCAGTAATTAACATATACCTACCCTCTGGAAGTAGTTTACCTATTCCTCTAAATACTTCTTACATATACCTTTCCATTATAGTATTGACGTACCTACTCACCATAGTATTAGCATACCTATAGCCTCTATAATATTAATGTATCTAACCTGATGTACTTAGTATTGAACCTACCCTTCAATACTAATGTACCTTCCTTCTAGTGTTAGTTTAAGCTTTTTTTTTCAAAAAAGCTTAATCGAATTAAAATTTGTTTCGTCAAAAAAAATCTACTCATATTGCTATAATAATTGGGTTAACACAGTAAAGAATCACAGAGATCCTTATCCTCCACTATTGGTGGATGGTAATATCATTAGGAATGATTTTGATAAGGCCTGTGAGTTTAATAAAACTTTGATTCTGTATTCATCGATAATGATGATATCTTGCATGACTCCTCTGCTAATTCGGATAATATTCTAATTGATTCAGTTACCTTTACTCCTAATGTTTTCGAGGAATTAATCAAGATAAGTCCGGGTAAGGCTTGTGGCCCTGACTTGATCCCTCCCAATTTACTTCAGAAGGGAGCAGGTTATATTTAATTCATTGTCGAAGTTGTTTGCTTTATCCATGAAGAAAGGGGTACTACCTTGGGATTGGTCTACTGCAAATGTTGTTCCGATTTTAAGAAGAATGACAAACGCATCCCATCTAATTATAGACCAATTAGCCTCACTTCAGTATTCGTTAAAAGTTATGGAGCATATTATTCAATCGCAGCTTGTGTCTGCTTTGGAAGAGGCTGGGAGTATCAGTGATGCTCAATTTGGATTTCATAAGAATCATTCCCCCACTGCCTTGTTATTGAGTGCTGTAAATGATTGGAGTATGTGTTTGAATCGCAGAAGTATGATACATTGTATGTTCCTTAATTTGGCGAAAGCATTTGACTCAGTCCCGCATGACCATCTCATATTAAATTATCATCTCTGGGTATTCGTGGCACCTTGTTGAATTGGCTATTCTCTTTTTTGAAAAAAATTGTTTTCAGAGGGTGGTTGTTAATGGTTCCTATTCTAATTAGACAAAGGTCAGGTCAGGTGTTCCTCGGAGCTCAGTGCTTGGTCCTATTCTGTTTCTTTTGTACATTGACAATATACAGAAAAGACCAAGTTGTCTTCAAAAGTTGTGTATCAATTGGATGGCGTCCCTATTGATTGGCTGTCTAAGGTAAAGTATCTTGGTGTAATTGTGAATTCCAAACTCACTTGGTCGGACCATTGTAAACTGCATGGTTGCTGGAATGGCCAGCAAAGTCCTTAACTACCTTCGTCATACATTGAGCCATGCCACATCCCATGCTAGGGCTATTATTATTTTTGAGTATTTCAGTCTTACGTATGCAATACCTTTATTCAATTTTTCCGTTCTATTTTTAATTTTACTTTACTTCGTTTTCATTTTAATATTTATGGGGTAGTCACCCTTGGACAGGCTATATGCCTTTTGGTGATGTCCCTTGATGCTTTCATTAGTACTAAATGAGAAAAAAAAATTAGAAATAAGAATACTATACTGTGGAAAAAAGAATGAGCAGGTATGGGGAATTTGACAAAGGGAATAACAACACAATCGATTGATGGACAGGCAGCGTTCTTTATTTCATGTAAATCTCGTACAGGCTGATTAGTTTGTGTCTACACTGGTTAAATTATTCGAGATCCTGAACTCCAGGTAATCAGTAGTAGGAGCATTCAATACCTTGTGGAACCAAGGGAAACCAAGCCCCTTCCAAATGTCACAGTACTGGTCATTATCCCAGAGAGGATCTGATGAAGGTCCACTCGTTGGCAAAGATTGGGTAACTGGAGTCACAAAAACAATCATTGCCAATGAATATGAGGGAGCAGAGAGCACATTAAATCCAGTATTATACTGGAATAGTCCCATTTTCGTACAAATTTCTCTTTCATTGCCAGCCATGAAGGTCCATACGTGTTTCCAAGGGGAGCCCTTGATTAGATTAATCTTGTCCATGTATAATAAGAATTGATCAGGGCTACGTCTTGGTCTCTCTTGTTAAGAGCTCCAGTTTGGCCTTCTGATACCTGGTGACTCTACCGCACACTTCAGAGTAGCTGACGTTCGCGGAGAATATCATAGAGTTGCATGTAGCTGCCTCCAGAAGAGTCTGTTGCCCATACCCTGAGGTTATATACCCTTTGTGTAGTATTTGAGTTCGTTAGGACAGTTCTGTTACCACTCACAAGTGACTTCAGAGTAGCTGATGTTTGCTGAGAATATTATAGAGTTGCAGCTGCCTCCAGAAGAGGTCTGTCACCCACATACCCCGAGGTTACCCTTTGTGTAGTATTTCTGAGCCACAATGGGTGTCACACAAGCAGTAGATAGTTTTCGTTTCACCATCACTATTAACTACCTCATACTCCCCAGAGGTACTGGTTGGATGTTGGCTTTAATATCCCTACAGGAAATTGGTTTCGAACAAGATGGTGAATCTGGTTGGGTCGGAGTGAATGACTTGTTACTGAGTTCAAGAAGTGTTTCAAGCGATTGCATAGAAATGTCTTCAATGTCTCGAATGGTTGCATTGAGAAAGGAGTTTTTCTGTCAGTTGATTGATTGTATTCTGTGCTTGCTTAATAGCCCTGGAGTTAGCGACATTGTTGTTCAGAATCTGTTGATCGAGTGCATTGCCATCATGTCATCACCGTCCACACCATCCAGTGATGTTATTAAGGAGCATGAGGAACATTCTGCAGAACACTTGGATTCCTCAGCATTGTATGTAATAGAAAGCTTATTGGCACAGCAAATTCCAGAAACCAGCATCATGAGAACCAATATGCCACACACAGTCGAAATCCAGCTGGTGAGCTATACATTGTTGTTATATGAAGTATAATATTATAGCTTCAGTTGTATATGAGCAATCTTTCAACAGTTATAATAGAATGAATTTGACTGTGGCAGCTTAGTTCCTTTTATATACTGCATGGCTAAACTCTTGCAAATGAGCCCGCACGCATGAATGGGTGAACTCAAATTGATCAACATGCATGGGCCAGAGCTCAATGACGATATGTGTGTATTGTCAGTGATACTTAAAGCTGAGCATAGTATAGTAATTAGCAATAGCAGGTAAAAAAGCTGTGATGTGTTGATTAACCACACAGATCCCATTAAGTAGGAAACTATAAGGAAACACGGATAATTGTATCACATAAAAAGGCTGCATGCTTTTGTTGTCACCTATCAGAGTTACATGAAACTATATAATTACGGTGATTTTTTTACATATTTGTTACATATCTTGCAGCTGGTGGACGATCATGATTATGAGGAAATGAACAAATTTGAATCAGGAAAAAAAAAGTCATGCTGTCTGCACTGCTATAATACTGAGCAATTTCTTAGTAATAATCTGTGACTAATTATTACTACATTCATTGCGTGTAATATTGTTTATTGCAAAAGTTGCAGTGTTTTTAAGGTGGGTACATATACTTAAGGCTTTATTTATTGTAACGAGTGACAGTATTATAATCATATTAGCTTAGGGCTGACCTATTATACTTTTATTTTAACCTATTCTATTCAGCATTTTGATCCTATAATATTCTCAGCCTCACCTATTATTCTCAACTTTCTTATTCCAGGTATAAAATCAAAATAAAATTGTAATTAAGGACAGAGAATAGTTTGAAAGCTAGTGTTGCTCATTTTTTTTTTTTGCTCCTATTAGGCTTAGTTTCACCTATACCGAATTGCAATGCCAAAAAAAAAAAAAAAAAAAAGCTCACATGCAGTAAGCATGGCTATAGATTCGAACAATGTCTTTGATACAATTGCATGCAGTGGCCTAAAAGCAATGTACCATCAGCCAACATGAAGTCATGATCATATAAAATTTATGAAAAATACTATAGCTGGTTTAGCAAAAGTGTACCAATTTGCAAGCGAATTGAGGCTGGTCTACGTGATCAGCTGTTATAATCCAGTTATATTATTACAAAAACGGATGAATTAATTAATGCAGATATTCTTAATAATTAATGATAGCTACTATCGTTACTGGTTTACTAATTTTTGTATTATTCTTATTTTCAATTGAAAAGCTTATTATTGTTTTAATATCAAACAAAATGTCATTATTATAATTATAAAAATTTAATGGTATTATAATAAATTCAGCAAATAGTTGACTAACAGATTAAGAGAGAAGGAAAAGATGACATAAAAAATGAGAAACAAACATGATGAAAGCTAGGAGAGAGTGAATAGTAAAAATGCAGAGAATAAGAAAATAGTAAGCTATAAGTATATCAAAAGTCACTAGAGTTGGGTTGTTTGCTTGGTATCCTGAACAACATCTATACTTGAACTCGATTGGCTCCGTTTGGAGGAGTCACCACGATGATCAGGGGAGGCTGACTTGGTTATTTTAATGGACGACCTTCTCTCTACTGAAGCAGATCTATTGTGCTGCTTATTGAGGTGGCCATGATGTAAGAGGAAGTCTAAAACAGCTACATAGCAGAAATGATACTGTTCCTACAAATATACAAAAATGAAAATACAATGACTGAAAGTAGTTCTACTAGAACTTATCACTAAAATATCTGGTACAAGGTTATGCATTACAAAATACAATGTCATTTGAAACAATAAAAAAGCTTCAGTATACAATTATACAGGCATTTATAACTGTGACAGTAAAAGAACAGCAGGCCTCAGACTGGAAGTACTGTATGTGTATCGAGTTATACGTAGTGCTATAAGTATAGGTTATATGCCAAAGTAAAGGTTTCTATGGGATTTATAAAATGAGTGACAAAATTGCAAGGTCTATAGATGCTATAGAACTGCAAGAATGAAAGTAAGAAAGCGGCAAGACTTACTACTAAAATTGTTCTTGAGTTACAAGAAAACCAATGTAAATAGTATAGCAGTATATTAGCCAGCAATTCTTAGTCTTTCACCTTTGCCGAACATGTATCAGAGTTAAGACACAATTAACAAGTACAACTGTCACAACTAAAAAAGGGACCGCCTTTTTTAATTAATGAAGATTCAAAAGTCGCAGGAGAAGAATTCAACAATGGTAAGCGCTTAAGCTCTGGATTGTAATTATACCTTGCTGATTTGAATATTATAGTATAGTCGATATACTCTTTCTAAAGCTGACTAAAGATATTAGTTGAAATCAAATATTTGATGTTTATATGCATTATTCAGGTAATAATATACTTATTGTTGTCCACTAAAATATTTATAGCACTCCTAGCAGTGCAACATAAAATTTATTGCACTGCTATACTTACATCTGATTGGTCTATTCAAACTAGTCATGGTACAATTTTAAATAAAAGGATACAAGTGCTGAACCCTTGCTGTCATGCATGTACACGTATATACACTTTATCCAATACAAACACACCGGCATATACACATAAAAAGGCATTTATACATAAAAAGGCATTTATACCAAACATAGCCTACAGATACATTGTACTAACTCAAGATTCTTCACACTTCAACAACCAACTGAAGAAACAATTTACAAGTACGGAGTAAACTCGAGGTAAACTTTTAGAGCAGACACAGTAACAAAAGTCACCATCACTAGTCCAGCAGCCTGAAGAAGTGCATGAGATGTTCATTGGAAGTCCAGCATTTACCCTTGAACAAGGTCTAACATCCCATGGCCTAGCAGATATCCAAGGAAACCCACAATAACTAGACAAGGTGAGACTACAACAAACATGTGCTCAAGGGGGCGAAGCCAAAAACATGGCGTCCAACAAAACTATCGATCAGAATTGTCAAAGATCTTCGTTTGAATCTCTGCCATTCGTTCAAGAATCATTTAAATCATGGAATAATCGACATCAAGCGCCTTCAATGAAGTACTACTATCAAGTATCCACAGAGATTACGTGGTAACACACAGATACATAGACACACACAGACGCACAAACCAACAACTATAACCCTCCGCCCACGCTCGGGTTAATTATTTGAGAGTGCCATACATTGTGACTGACTGACTGCATACTGTAACGGGACTTACACTCTGGCAACGAGCAGTAAACATAACAGAGGTAAACAAACTTTTAATAATACATAGTGGTCTATTTATACCCATATACATGTATACAGCAGTGTATGTACATGTATGTATACATCCTTACCAGAGTCTGCACCATGGCTGGCCTCTGAATTCTCAGCATCTTTATTGTTTGGAATAAGTCAATGACTCCTTCCACCACTATTCTCTCTAATATGATATCCAAAGCAATGTATACACCGGTTCTACCCACACCCGAGCTGCAGTAATATATAATGTATAATACAGGTCAAAACCAAATAACAGAGATTAAATCAACAAGTCTAATACATATACTTACATGTACATGAATAATACAAACCCGTTATTTTATGTGGAAAGTTAAACTTTCATACACACACTGTACATGCACATGTAATGTCAGTGGAGAAAGAAGAATGAAGGTGCTAAGCTTATGTTCTGAAATTTGTGGGGACCATGGACCTCAAGCCCTGGTTCCACCATATATACATGTACATGTATGGCTTACTAATGTAACGATTTAATCACATGCGTGTATTATATGAACTTATGAGCAAAAGCTACAGCATGCTGTATACATTAAACTACGAAAGAATCAACCCTTTTCCACAATTTACATACGTGCGCATGCATATATGTACGTGTACACCACAGACATACACACAATACATGTACATGCATGTACGTATGCATGTACATGCATGTACGTATGCATGTACATGTATACCCTCATATTTATATAGAAACATATACACAGACATACATGTACATGTACATACCTGCACATGACTATAGTGGGTTTATCAGTTTTTAATGTAATCTGCAGTTTCTGAATCTCTTGGACTAAGTCTAACAAAGGTAATGCAGACTCTGGTACACCTCTTTCAGGCCAACCAAAGAATTGGAATAACCGTACAGTATGTGGGGGAGTGTCATGCTCCTG